>VZRQ01006824.1:576301-772125 GCA_013397975.1 Machaerirhynchus nigripectus
GCCCCCTGCCGGGCGCGGGGCGCGCTGCAGCGCAGGGGCGGAGCGCAGGGCCGGGCCGGGCAGCGCGGCCCGTGAGGTGCGGGAAGCGTCAGAGAGAAATAGGAGGAAACATTTAAATACAGCAAAGGCGGCTGCCAAGAGAAGAGTGGCGGATTCTTTTCGGTGGTGCCCAGAGACAGGGCAAGGAGCAATGGCCATAAATTAAACGCAGGTTTCGCCTGAACGTGAAGGAAGAACTTTACGTTGAGGGTGGCACAGCACTGCAACGGGGTGCCCAGGGAGGGCGCGGACTGTCCCTGTCTGGAGACATTCAAAATTCACCGGGACACGTTCCTGTGTCACCTGCTCCGAGTGACCCTGCCTTGGCACGGGAGCTGGACTGGGTGATCTCCAGAAGTTCCTTCCAACCCAAACAATTCGGTGATTCAGTGAAACGTGGAGGGGCTGTCTGTGAGGATACCTGAGGAGGAGGGCTGTGGGGAATCCTGAGAAAAGGGGCTGTAAGGAATCTTGGGGAGCAGATCTGTGAGGATCTCTGGGGAACGTGTCTGTGATGGTATCTGGGGATGATCTCTTGGGAGCAATTGTCAGTGGAATCTTCACTGCCACTGCAGTCTGAATACACATAAAAGTGACCTTAAAAACATAAAACCCCCATCAAACACAAGCTTTTATAAGCCCTGGGTAGGGTATGACCATATTGAGTCAATGGCTTTACAATTTACAGAAGCAGTGACATTTCCAAAGCCCAGAGGTCACCCCAGGTTTCTTTAGGGAAGGAGCTCCCTGCCTGGGTCAGCACATCCCATGCTGTGAAGAGGTTTTGCTCCTGCACAGGAGAATGACGTCGGATGCTGCCCCGCTCATCAGAAGGGTGTAGTGAAAACCAGGTTCTGTCGTTGAAAATGGGGAGGAAACAAGGGGAGCTACCCTGGTCTAGGAACTGGGGTTAAAGGAGGAGACCTTCTCTAGGGATAAAATGAAAGATCTCCATTGTCAGTGGAGGAGGTGGGAGGGAGGTGCTGGCTGGTTTCCTATGTCAGGGAACTCGTCCCCTGATATTTCATATGCCCAAAAATGAGGACATATGCTTTCAATGGTTGTTTTAAATACAGCTGTGACTACTGTTCCATATGACATTTTTCAAATATGGTTCATTAAGCTGTCTTGTAAATAATGCCTTTTCTCCCCAAAAAACTGTCAACAAGGTTAATTCCACATTTCCTGACAGACACATTAGGCATTTCTTTAGTGGTACAGAAAAGGGTCATGTTTACTTTTTTACTGCTGCATCTGAGCACTGAACTCGGGATACAGATCTATTCCTAAATCTGATTTTAAATACAGCTCCCAAATGTGATGTTGCCTCAATAAAATCCTCTGGGATTGAAAAAAAACAGTGAACTTTTATTAATTTTAACAGCAGAGAACAAACGCACGCACGTAAGTGCCCCACATTGCATCCTCCCCTTGGTGCACATAGAATCTAATGAAAACCACATGCCTGCAGGAGGGCAAAATATAACCCAATAAAAGCAACAAACAGAAGAAATACAAACCGGAGCCCTGCAGATTTGGATGTAAATCCTTACCTAAAAGCCTTGCTCTGCCCTCCTTTCTACAATGGACTGTACTGTTTTGCTGAAGGTGGCCCAGGGCACATATTCCTCTCAAATCTCTCTCTGTTGTGCACAGACCATCCTATAAACTGTTCATTTCAGTGGGAGATAAGGTTTATATAACTCCTACCTGGCAGGGTCAACACAAGCTTTCTCCGTTCTTACTTAGATTAACGGGGTACTGTTCAGTTTATTCTGTGTGGGCCTTTTCTGTAAGGCTTTTAACAACAGAGAATTTGTCTCTTCTGCACAGACATTAAAGATCTTTCACCATTTAAAATCTGATGGTTAAGAGATTCCCCCTGTGACCTTACAGAACTCCATGGCCATTCAGCTTTACACGGTTCCATTTGACTCGTGTTTCACCCCAGAGACCAACCCATTTCAGCACCACCAGGCACAAACCACGTTACCCGCTAAATATTTGAGGACTTTTATGCACCATGACAGTTTTGCATAGATGCACTAATTACTACTTCCTTGGTACCACTGGAGATCAGACCAACTCAATTCTCCCTTGACCAATTCTTCAACTCATGAATTCCTAGGCTTGGCTGGTAAAAAGCAGCAGAACGTTTTTTCCCTCAAAACTTGCAGGAGTTCTACCCATTATATATTTATAGGAGCAGTTAGTTCACCTCTGTAAAACACACTTGTTAGCACAGGGAACCAGGCTCAGTCCTTTGGTGACCTCAGTACTGTTGACTTCACTGAGTATGAAATAGGCTGCTCTGCTTGCCAGTCAAAGACCTGAATGATAAATTACAGAAACATTGTATTTAAAGAGAGTAATTACATTCTTACATGTAGAATTTGTGTCAGAAATGTGTCTTCATTTATTTAATTACTTCATAATCCCATATTCAACACATGGCTAATCTTTCTTGATCCTGTAAAGCACAGCCTTCCTGTTTAATCCTGATAGCAATCTCTATCACTCAGCAGCTGCAGCATTTCACCTCCACACTGTTTATCATCCATGACTGGAATTGTAACACCCCTGTCAGCCGTTTTTTATCTCGGGATAGTGCTACAATTGCCTCTAATTCTCATCCAAAACCACAATATTGCAGATCTCTCTGCTGGGGATGACTTAAGTATTTGGTATCTTGGATGTAAAAAGCTCATTTGTTCCAAATTAGAAGAAATACTGAAGAGGTAAAAACCTGTCAATTTTTTTTTCTTTTTTTCTTACAGCTGTAAAAGTGTCACAGTATTGGTTTTGGATATTATTTGATACTTCAACTGTATAAATCTTTTGATCCGAAGTTGTATTAACAACCATGCCCTGCCAGCTTCTCCGTGCTGTCGCCTGCCCAGGTTTGTTTTGGAAGCAGAGCCCTCTGGTGCAGAAAACGTTTCACACACACAAGAACCAAGGGACAGATCTCGAATAACTCCCCATGCAGAGGAATGTCTTCATTGTCTTACCAGGGCACTTTGGAACTCTCAGTTCACAGACAGAGCCTTCAGCACCAGCTGTGCAGGCAGCAGAAACACAAACCAAGGATGACTGGAAAACCAAGGCAGGCGCTCCTGCTTTCCCTGAAGCTCCACTCACCTGGTCTCACACCAGTAGCCAGCAGCTGTGTACCCAGCACAGTAAAGCCCATAGCGATAGCACAGAAACCTCATCATATGCAGGATTTTACTTCCCCCATTTATACTTGGCAGCAAGATTCACTTTTCCACCACCTTGATTGCTTCCATAGTTCTTGAGGCAGAGGCTGCAGCCTTTGTAGTGGCACCTTGAAAAGCTTCTGTGGACTTTTATTCATGGTTTTCCCTCTTCTGCTTTGAGCCACAATTCTGCTGACTTAATTTTTTAAAAAACATTCACTAAGGAAAGAAAATCTTTACAGTAGCAGATGCTTAAAATGTATTTCTTTACTGTGTGTCAGAGTCCTTCAAGACTGGATTAGGAAAATTCAGCTCTGGTAATTTAAACAGATTTAAAAATATATCACTAGAAAGGTGCATGCAGTGGGACAGACCTTTATTTAACAACCCTATGTATCTTCCATGTACTGCCGTATTCTTTTAATAGACAGGAGTTTTATTTCCTCCTGTGAGTCTCAGAACTGCAGATTCAGCTTTGTTAGCTCTGCTGGGCAATTGTGCAGAAAAAACCTAGTTTAACCTGTGCAGTAAGTGATCGGTGGCTTATACAAAGTTCTTGAGACATTTGTTCCTTTTACAACAGCCCATAATTCTTCTTTGAAAATAATACAAATACAGGTTCTGATTTGACCTCTTTATTTGCCTCTGCTCCTGGCCTCTGCTCCCTGTGACAGCCATGTTTTTGCAACAGTGGAATTCTGCAAGAATTTGCTAAATGCTTGCCACCAGAGGTGCTGCGAGTATGTCCCATGGCAGGAAAGGCAGGGATTTCTAGCAGGCAAATTGTCCCCAGTTACTCTGGAGACATTGCAGTCGGTGCAATCCCCCATGTTCTCGTCCTTCTGAAGCACTTAACCCCAATGTCAGTGATTTCAGTGAAAGAGAAAACATCCAATGACCTGGAAAGATCATCATGTTCTGCAACCTATTTGCTACTGTGTATTAGTTGTAATAACTCAGAATAAAGTGAGTTAAAATATGGCAGATCCTGGACAGAGCAAAAGCTGAACACAGTTTATGGTAGAGAGTATAAGAAACAAAATAATTCAAGTAAAAGAACAGTAAAAAAAAATAAATAAAACTATTTACCACATTAAAAAGCAGAGGGTGGTTTTCTAGATAAGTCTCTCCACCTTGCAAAGCTGTCTTGCCCATGTGTGCCTAGAAGTGAGAAGAGAAAAATACGTTTAAAATTTAAAAGGCTTGTGTTCACATAAAATGTATAATCAAATACAAGGTTACACTTAAATTGAAAGATAAGTTTGAGACAGGTATTCACAATGTTTAACTTGTGTCTTCTGAGGCTAATCCTCAATTTCCTCTGTCATAAGGAAAAAGAAACAATACTTTCTGAATGATGCCTTAGAGCTGAAGTCTGTCCTAGCCACTGTGGACTGCTTTGTGAAGGATGTTATCGACTCCAGGAGAGCCTACAAAACCAGAGGCACACTAGGTATAAAGTAGAGCTTGTGATTGCTGTCCTCAGGACCCACAGACTAACATAAAAAAATAACTTAACTGATGTGAATCAGTCTATCAGGGTCACATCAGAACATTCATCAATTTAAAGACTAAATATTTAATGGGAGGATAATCCCTGCATATTTGACAAATGGTTTCAATTTTTATCTTTCTAGTGGGTATGGTGATCATGACAAAAGTAATTTTATAGTATTTCACAAATTATCTTGTAAAATGGCAACCGTATTTTATAGTGGCTTTTATTACTACTGGAGCTTTTACTAGGAATTGCATCACAAAAACCGGTTAACATAAATATTGCAGTGAGGAGCTTTCACCATTTAATGGCAGAGTTAACTCTGCCAATGCAGCCTTCATTTTCAGATGGAAAAGGTCATTAGAATTAAATTTGTCCTCAGACTTTGTACTTAGGTGGGATGAAACAAGTATGAAGTTTTGTAGTTCTCTTCAACCTGTAAAATATCATCCCAAGCTCTGCCACTGTCAAGCTGTCTTACAGGGTTGCCTTAAGCCCTTTCCATACTATATGAACAGAAACAGAGATTTGGAGATTAACATGTGGAATGTAAAATGGGTTTGTTCAATATTTACCAGGGTAAGATCTGTTTTGAACATCTCCCAGGCACCACAGCAGAAAATAATAAATAACACCACTTACGTTAAGTCAGTTTTCAGAAATTAAATTTGCATGGAAGATGGAGCATCATTAATGGCAGAACTACATACATTAAATTTGCATTTATGTAAATGTTGAAGAACACCTCAAGATACTGGTACTTTGTCCTCCCTAAATTTTCTCCTATTTCCCCATTTTTGCCACTTTTTTTCCCAATCCTTAACACAGCCTTATGCAGCCTTCACATTTTGAGCACTTTATGGTTCTTTATGATGATTCCTTCCATTCTTCCCTTTCTCCTTTTGTTGAATTCACTCTTCCCCTTTTCCCTTGTTTATATAAATAATCCTTATTTATAGTCACATACTAAAATCCTTACAAAAGCAGCAGCTTTCCTGTGGCTCGTGGTGGTGCTGCCTGATGGACAAGGAGTCCCAGAACATCTTGCAGCTCGGAGGCCAGGCTTGGCATCAGCCCAGCTGCATATGATTATCATCAGATTTGAATCTGCTGAGTAATGTAGAAACAACTGGAAGTGGGGATTTATTGTACCAAATATTCTGGCTCTCGCTAAACCTTCTTTTCATTAAAGAAAATAAAATAGAAGTATTGATGTCTATAGATGAGGACAATAAAGATGAGCCACAGCTGAGCCATAATGGTTTGCACACTCATAAACCCTCCTCAGTTTTTTTGGCTTCAATGCTTTCCTATGGGGGATAATGTTAAGGTGTGCTGGAATGAAATACTCTCAGATAACACACGGAAAGAATTTTCTTTCTGCTTGTCACTACATTTTAGGTGTGAAACGTAAGCTCTCTAGGGAAGCTGACAATTCTCTTTGCCAATAACTTGGATCCTTATGGAAAACCAAATGCTCTTTTACACAGCCACGGAATCCCTTGAAGCCCTTGTGCTTGAGATGAAGAGCTTGGGAAGGGAGAGTAGAGAGGCGTTAGGTGTGGCAATAGCTGGAAGAGGTGAGGAGGTGCAGGTAGGATCAACCTCAGTGTCTGTTGGGAGCCAGGGGAGCTGTAAGAAATTTGAGGGTTGTGGACCTGCTGGCCCAGGTGTGGCATGAGGGTTCTGAATATGTGATTCTCAGAGGCAGCTTCAGGACTTGGGATAAGGGAAGGGAAGGAAGAAAAAGGAAAAAGAAGAAAAGGAAAAGGAAAAGGAAAAGGAAAAGGAAAAGGAAAAGGAAAAGGAAAAGGACACTGGTCAGTTCTCTTACTCTGGAGACCATTATGTCTGCAGAAACATAACAACAATTTTCAAATAGAAAAGTAATTTTTTTTCCTCAATAAAAGACTGAACACTTTTCTTAAGTACTTTGGCAGCTCAAACTGAATATAGAAAATTTATTACCATTGCCAGACGTTCTGAAAAATAATCGTTTGAGATTGCTTTTTCCTCATCTACTAGTGCAGGACTCTTGGTGGCATGCACACACTACAGAACATTGGACAGAAGTGCAACAGAACGAAGCGTACAGCTTGATTACATACATGTTTTCTGAATCCGGTTCGTAAAACCAGCCTGTCTGACCTCAGATGAAGTAGAAACTGCAAATTCCAAATGTACAGCTGAGATCCCCCTGAAGAAAAAAAATTAATACTATTAGCACAAGTCAGCTCTGCATGTTCCTGGCCCACATACTTTTAAAAATGAGATTATTAAATTGTTAAAGAGGCAAAGATAGTGACTCCCCAGGGCTTCATAGAAAAATGTAGGAAGATATACACAAAGGTGACTTTAGACATTAAAAAATCTAAGAAAAGGTCTGAAGCCTGGCCTCAGATGAAGCATGTACTATTAAATACTGTCACCTAGGCCAGTAAGAGAGACCATACTGAGTGAAAAGCACATTAGGAGACAATCACCAGCACACTGATGCCACATAAAAAGAATTGCCCGTCCTCTGCTCTCCTCTCCAAGAGGAGGATTTAACAACGTCTAGAAACAGGTATATAAAAGTTACATTATTATGTCCCCCTCAGCAGCATTCTTACAAGAAACTACAAGTAACTAGGTACTCCTATGGCTCAGTTTATTTTTCTAGATATGTAAATATTGACAAGCTCAATAAACTGCTTGGTATGTGTGGGTTTAAGCCATTAATTTGAAATGTGCTCTCAGATTCCTGCCCATTCATAGTCCAAAGGGTTGCTGGGAGAAAGTGTCAAAAGAACAAAGAGCCTGCCCAGACAGACTGGACTTGTTTCCAGACTTCATATTGAAACTTAAAAAAAAAAAAAAAAAAAATTAATTAGTTTAATCACTTGCTGATGTTTTATTCAACAGAAGATGGAAAACCTGTTGGATAGTCAAAATCTAAAGCTGCACTCATTAGAGACATGGAGCTAAAACTTCACAAGGAGAAGGTGGAAAACCGGGACTATGGCTTGGGTCCCAGATACATCCCACAGTTCTCACCTGAGGCTTCCCTGCCTCTGAAACCTGGGAAGAAGGACAGGAGGGCACCCACACCTGACTCTTGCTGGCTTCCTGTGACAGCTTCCCTTTTCCCTCCTAGGGGTAAATGCAAACTCTTGTGCTCCCAGCAAAATACAAGGACTGTACCAATACTGGTTTATGCCTAATAAATACACAGTGACAAGGAAGCATATGAGGCACAATTCACCAAGAGCAAAATGTTATTTAAGATCATATGGGAAAGCACTGAGTAATGAATTGTTCTCAATTGCACAGAAAAAGTATAAATCCCTCCCTCTTTAAGTCACAGCATAAAGTTTTACACTGATGAAGACAAGTAAGAAAAGAAATCTCACCTCAAGACAAAAACATGGAGTGTTTTGGTTAATTTTACCAAATAAGTCTCTTGGGAAAATGATACGTAATCTATATTCTCTACTCATTTAAAGAACTCATGCACTTCCTAAATGCAAAGTACGGATTCTTGGAAGAGCCTTTGATTAAAGTTCCTCACATCAGTCCCACGTGTTACAGCATGGATACGGGACGCTTTGACGAAGACTCATAGAGCATAAACAAAAATAATAAGAGAGGTCAGTAAAGTAACCCCTTTTCTGGATCCTGTTGGGAATTACATTTCAGATTTAGTTCCTATTGAATGAAGAGTGAGATAATTAAAACAAATCAATTCATATTCACTAGGGCTCAACTTTCAGAGTTTTAAGATAGCGAATTCCATGGAAGTGGACTCATACATATTTATCCCAACCCTTACACCTTCAGTAATCACTTCTTGCACTCTCTCTTGCACTGGTGTAGCAGGGGCTTGGGAAGGATAAACACAGAAAGGACTCTGGCTTAATAAATGCAGGATGGATATAAATAAGCACTGTCTAGCACTAATAGGCTGTGCAGAGAACTCCCAAAGGAGACATTGCTTGAGACTCTTCAGAAGAGGATGATTAAGGCATTGGTGAATATACTCGGGGGAACTATCCTGCAGTGGCAGAGAAATGGGCTAGCAGACAAAACAGGTAGTTTCTACCAACTTCAAGGCATGGAATTCTATCGCCAGCAGCCATTCAGACAACTCCAGAGAGGCAAGGTTATTTCCTATGTACATAAAATTCATGTACGGGAATCACAAACTCCTCTATTCAGAATATAAATGCACACAGTTGTGTAATCTTAATACAGAATATAAATAAACAGTGACAGAGATGCTTAAGATATGCACACAATAACTGAAAAGGTATTGCCCTGGATGTGTCAGAATGCAAAATGGGATGTGGCTGCTCTGTATTACACTCCGTTCCGTTTTTAAGTTTTTCCATATTCTTCAAGGGTCGAACAATTTTTTGCAATTTATTTACTCTTAGCATTAAAGAGTACCAATGGTGAATTTGCATCCAATCCTTAATCCAAATGGACTTTCCCAGCAATTAAAGTCTGTGTTTAAAATGCAGTTTTAATATTGTGACATTCAAAAAGCAACCAAAGGTTTTCTCTGATTTTAAGTAGAAAGAGGAAATAATGTATTATTCAAGCTCCAGAGCTTGCTTAATGCAAGATCAATTTTGTTAAGTGTTGCTTAGCAATGGATTATGAGTGCAGATCCTGAATATTAATGCACGATGGGTATGGCAGCAATTTCTGTGGAAGTACACTTTAAAAGGAAAGGATTTTCCTGGTGAACCACAAACAAATAAATAAATACTCCAGAGTTCCATACACAAAAGGAGGTCACATCTTCTTCACCTCTTGCATCAGTTATCAGCCACTAAGCCAAATAGCAGAAACTTTTGGATGATCTTTGTTGTTTTCCAGATACGTACCCAAAATGCTGAGAGTCTGCTCCCAAAGCCTGAGGCAGAGTGAAACTTTACAAAGGCACAGGATTAAGTCAAAGCAACAGGATCAAAGCCTGGGTCATAGTTTTCTTGTGATATTTTATATCTGCAATCCAATACATTGAGTTGCTTATCTTAATTATACATATATATATATGTATATATATATATATACATATATACATATATATATATATGTAAGATTTCTCATGGACAGCAGCGATGTAGTTCTCCCTTAGAAAAAAGATCTTTGGCATTTAGCTACTTCTGCTTTCCCCATAAAAGAAAGTGTCTCTCACCTTATGCAGAAAAATCCTATTTTATCCTGTATTTTATTTTTATATGGTCTGTAGGAGAGAGGACATGTGGGACAGGCTGTGCTGGGAGAATCACAGGCTGGAGAGAAATGGGGGAACAGGAGCCACAGGGCCATGGAAGACTTGCACCTGAGATGGGAGTTCCAAGGTGGGTTTGCTTCGGTTGAGGTTCCTCACACAAACTGTGCCTGCCTCACCCACCCGCAAGCAGCCTGCTCTGAGAGCACCTGCTAACAATGTGCTTTGTTTCAAATACAGAGCCCTCCGTGTTTGAGGCTGCAGTAGAATTGGTCACGAGGGTTGCAACATCTAAACACAGCTTCAGCAAACCCTAAAGATGGCAGAATGTCAATCTGACCTTTTACATGGCACACATTCTCCATTGCTTTTATAGCAGTCACTACTTGAATTTCTTAATTTTTTAAATTGAATTGAAACAACATACAGATTTTTGTCTTATGCCATCATTAAATACTCCTGCATGTATATTCTACATTGATCTTATTAACTAATATTTTTCTGTTATTTCACAGGCTTCACCATACAGGGTTAAGTCTGAAGCACACTAATCTCATTGTTCTAGAAGATTTCCTAGCATCTGTCTACATGACTCTTCTGGGATTTTGATGTTAATTTAGTAAGTCTATCTTTGCTACAGATGGAAATTTATAACAAAGTACTTATTTGACTCTCATTGATTAGTGTCTTATTTGTGCGAACAGGTCCTTCCTAATAAAAGAATAACTTTTCAAGTATATTTGTTCCTAATTCTCCACTTTCCATGCAACTTGAGAAATCCTACTTGTGTGTTTTTCTCTCCTCAGACTCAGCTTTATTTACGACATCTAATTTTCTTTAAACATAACTTTAAATGAAGTGTGAATATTGTTTTACGCATTTCTTTGGGGAACTGAGGAGAACAATATATGTGTATGCAGATGTGTGACTGTTGATCCTCAGACTGCTTTCAACTAGTAATTAGATTGTAAACTTTTCAGGACAAGGGCAGGCTCATAGTCTGCATCCAGTAGCTGACTGCTATCTTCAGCCTTAACATTAGAAATAATTACTAGTGTTTATATTATAACATCAACCAGGGGTTTCAGAATTCATACATAAAATATGAGACAGTCCTTGCCAGAGCCCTAATAGCAGAAGTTATTTCAGCAAAGCACTTAAACATAGATATGACCTTGTGGGTAAACTCAGAGGCAACTTCAGGGATTTTCTCTTGCTTTTTTTTTTCTTTCCCTGTTTGGTTTTTTTTCTTGCTCTCCCACTGTGGTAGGGTATTTAAGAGAAGCAGAGCAGTGAAAGAAACTCAGGAGACACAACCATCTTCCATCTTCATAGCAACTTTTTCCTTAGCAGGAGGGAGAATTACTTGCCTTTTTATTTTGAAAATGTTATGCCAAGGTTGAATATCAAAGAAGCATGATACAGTATCTCAACCAGACCATTAGTGACTTCCTTCTTCCAAATTCTGCTGCACAGCTAAAATTTTAGGTAATTCAGTCTCAGAAATTCAATAAAGACCTTCAGAGGTATCTTCAGAGAAACCTTACTGCTTGAATTGGATAGCCTGTCTGCTTAGGGCTCAGATAAGCAGCAGAAACCCTGATGGCCTGTTTTTTCATGTCCTTTTCTTGATTGGTAAACCCTAGATAGCATTTATTTACTCTTTCACTCTCATGAGGTTACATATGGGGCTTTTTTATTTGCTTAGCTTTGTTTTCAGAAAGCTGCAATAATTCCCTGTTACTTTGGACATTTGTCTTGCCTTGGAGCTCTTGGTTAGGTGACGTTTTCCATGTGTCTCATGCTATGGGAAGACAGTGGGACTCGGTGTCAGTCTGTGATGTGAGGGTAACAGTTTTGCCGAGGAGCTCCAGTGGGTCTGTTCAGGGTCCTCTGCTGACTGAGTTAGGTGTGTTCAGCTGGGTCCAGGGCTTGCAAAGGTAGGCAGTGAATAATTCTCTTATGGGAGGTTCTGGCTCGGGAAGCATGGTCCTCAGTTGGTTTCCGGCAATAGGAGCCCAGGTTTCATGATTTTGAGTTCTCACTACTGCATGTGAAGAACAGGAGTTTTCACCTCAAAGTACCCTGTGACTTTCTTTACCACTGCATCACTACATTCATTGCCAGCACACGTCTGTACATTCTTGCAGTGCTCAGCAGGCACATTCCACATCCATCCAGCTGTGCATCACTCCCCACACACACTGACTTGTTGAATGGCAAAGGTGCTCTGTGAAATCAACATCTCCCTAAACACAGTTCCTGTCTTCAAAATTCAGCTCTGCCTCACAGTTTAACATTCACAATCTCCCATCTTCAGCCCCAGCAGTAATTGCTCTGATGCAGCTACGTAAGATAAATTTAATAAACCTGGGTCAAAGCAAGTGCTGAATATCATTATGGACAGGACTGTACATTTACAAAAATTGC
The DNA here is from genome assembly GCA_013397975.1 of Machaerirhynchus nigripectus. Lineage (NCBI taxonomy): Eukaryota > Metazoa > Chordata > Aves > Passeriformes > Dicruridae > Machaerirhynchus > Machaerirhynchus nigripectus. The sequence goes on from VZRQ01006824.1 coordinate 588,690, forward strand.
CAGTCAGGTCTAATTCCAGAATTCATATTTACAGGGTGCAATCTTACTCATGAAAACAACCTACCTGAAGTCATTGTTTATACTCTTTTTAGTCAACACTGCTCTGTAAATATGAATATGAAAAGCAGTTTTAAAATGATGTGATAGTTCTCCTAGGTAAAATTTTCCCTAAAATGTATCTAAGTAGCTGAGTTAGGGTGGAAAAAAATCAATCTCTGAAACCAGGAAATGCTGCTATGACCTTTAATTATACATTTCAAATTAGGACTGTGTCACATTGAATTTGTACATGATCAGACTGGATTGCAGAATTTACCTTATTATTCAGTCTAAAGTCTATAACAATTAGGCTCAGAATTTGGTCCCAGTATACAGGGTACACGTATTTCATGGCAGACATTGACCAGAGAGAACAGAACACAGCTTTCACTTCATCATAAAGAGGTGCCAATCTAAGTAGTCCCTCATCTCACTCTCTCTTTTCATCACTTTTCAGTCACGTCTGTATCCCAGAGTGCACAAACTGTTTAAGAACTGGCTCAAGGAACTGACAGTTTAAATCTTCTTTGTTTTCATGGGAGGGAAACAAAGTTCTCTTTTCTTTTATTCATTCTGTCTATGAACTGTGTTTGAAGAAAAAGAGCTTTATTTTCATTTGTTTGTTTTGTTTTGTTTTGTTTTGTTTTGTTTTGTTTTGTTTTATTTTGTTTTTAATCAGGACTATAAATTGTTTGTAATTTCCATCTCCAACTGTAAAAAAAATTTTAGCTGATGAATTTTGCTATTACTTAGGCTGCTGTATCAAATGTCCTTCCTCTAGCATAAAAGCATCAAACTTAACTGGATTTTTTGGTAATTTTTTTCCTTTTCTTTTCAGATGGAGAACCACACCAATTTTTTTGGTAGTTAGTTGTTTTTAACTTTTCTATACTTTTATGCTTTTGAGTGTCAGTTCCTATGTGTAAACATCGGATTTAGCAACCAAATCAGGTGTATTTTTCACAGAAACGAAGAAAGATTTTGACTCTTTTCCGGAGAACACAATTCCTGTCTCAGGCTGGCTGATGAGGAGTGTCTAATTAACACATAAACCTGATAAAAGACACGGGCATGCTTGTCTTCTGTCAGAGCAGGGATTTAGAACCAGCCTTTTATTCAATCATGTCCAAACCCACAGTGTTTCTTTACCATTAAGGAAGAGCTATTAAGCAATTCTTCAAGTCCTCATGTCTTCATCACGGCTTGAAGAGAAGGGGCCAAGCTGAATCCCAGAGACACTGGTTAGCAGGAAGGCTTTTACTTCATCTGGGAGGCTCGGATCCACCCCTGTGTGAATACAGACTTGGCAGCTTACAACTGTATCTTGAACCAGGGAAAGTTAATTCAGGAAGAAGCTCTCCTGTATCACAAAAATGCCTCTTCTGTTAAAGGATAAGATTTAGAAGACTCTCATTAGCCCTGTGCAATGCTGTTGTTGGAGAAAATGGTACAAGAAACACAGCTGGATGCTTCCAGGGAGAAAAACATGTGCCTCCTTCCTTGATATCCACAAGGCATCTATTGTACTATAATTCCAGGCTGGATCATCTGCCAGTACAAGAAAACACCACATATAATTAAAACCAATAGTGATACGTTGATTTACACCTGCTGGAAGTCTAGTTCTCTACTTCAAGCATCCAAACCCCAGAAGGAGCCTGTAGGTAATTTAGATAAGAAGCACCAACTTCACTAAGAGCCAACACAACTGATTTCTGAGGAAAGGGATGCAGAGCATTCCTAAAGAATGGATCACAACACATCAAGGTGCGGGATGATAAAAAGGCCTTATTGCTTATAAGAATCTGTGTTGTTAAAAAGAAAGTTCTTCCAAAGGAAAGGATGAAACTTAGTGATGGACAAAATTCAGAAGGGTAAAATTAAAAAGGAAAAGAGAAAATATCCTCAGTGGCTTTGGTAATTGAACATGGAAGAGTTTTTTTAAGGATAATGATAAAGATATGCAGCTATGATGCCATGAAATTAGAGGCAGATAAGTCTCTAAAAATATTCAATGTACCCCCAACTTTAATGGGACTTTTTTCACCTTTTATCATCTGAAAGTTTTGCCTGATACAGCATTTTATTTATATTGTTTTATTCAATCCAGTAAGAGTAGACGATAATATTTTAAAAGAGCATTTATCTGTTTTTTCTTGGATTCTTTTTCAGGCAAGTCCTGTGGGTGAACTCCAGAGAGGACACACAGATGGGTATCACCTAATGCCCATTAATCTCCTGTTGTGGAGCCGCTTCATCCTCACTGTTAGACAAAGAAAAATACTTAGGAGGTGAGCAGGGCACATGGTTTTGTACAAAAGGAAAGTGTAAGCCCACTCCAGGATCCTTCCAGCAGACATCCAAAATGCTGAACTCTATTTGTTAGAAAGTTTGGGCAAAATACCAACAGCCTGATTTTTGCTGCATGGTGCAAATGCTGAGGAAAGGGAGGGAGAAGTGCAAACATTTGTCTGTGTGCCTCCCACAGTGCCCTACCTTTCAGAGCCAGAAAACAGAAGTGTGAAATCTCACCTCAAGTCAGGGGTTCCCTGCTGTTACTTCTCCTCAGAATCAAATCTGGATTAGATTGATAAAGAATAGGATATAAAGTCCCAGGAGCACTGCAATTAAACAATTGAAATGGTAATATCCACACAGCACTGGCAACTGAATTTCATGATTTCATGATGGCAAGTGTGGAGTTAAACATAAAAGCCCAATTATAAAGAGAGATGGAAAAAACCAGAAAGCAAAAATTTTAAAACCAAAAACTGAGATTGTGCTAGAAGTGGTGAGATAAAAGCAAAAGGAGCACCTGGCTCTATAAATGCAGTAGTTACTTGAGACAGAATGCCTGAGTGTTTTATTAAAATTGGGCTTTTAATATAAAAGCAGGGGCTTATTTAATAAGTATTCCTCCTAAAGACTTAAAGTGTCCTCTATCCATGCAGTCTGCATTCCAAGGTTATCAGAAGAACTGTTGCTATGGGCTGAACTCAATTCAGCACATGCTTTTTGTGTGGTGAGTGGATGTGAAAAGGATTCAGGAACACAAATCTGTCTGTGTTCTGAATGAGAAATGAACTTTTGTTAAAGATCTTGCAAACCTCAACTACAGCTGCACAATACTGATACCGCCAGGCAAGAGAGGATGACCCATTTGTGTCTGTCTGAACTTTGTATTCATCTTTTGATCACAAGCAATGAAACCTGAGGCAATACACCAAACAGGGAAATGTAAGGAAGTGAGAATTGTGTATTTAACTGTCCTTATATGCTGTTTAACTTCAGATTTTAATCTAAGATTTTCCTCTTATGAAATCTTTTAACATCTAAAAATACTTTATGCTCAGGAGATTTTTAATCATTACTATGAACAAGGAAAGTTGGAACACTGCAGGCAGAAGGTTAGAAAGGCCATGCATTGTAATGTAAATTGCATTGTTAGGATCCACAGAAATATATTTCATTTTTCGAAAGAGGAAAAAAAAACCCTGAACCCATCATTATCTGTATACATGGCGCAACAGAATGGAATAAGACATTTTGCAAAAAGACCTGTCATCTCCCGTACCCAAGTATTTGTGCCCTACACTGTTTTTACACAGTTCTTGGTCAGGAGATAAACCTGTTCTCTTGGCTTATGTGCAGAATATTCAAGAACTAGAAAAGTAAAGAGAATGTTTATTGAAATGCTACAATATGGTCACCACAATCTAACAGTATCTAATGATATTCTTGCTCCAGTTCAAACCTCTGCCCCACAGACCAGTTCTGAGCCCCATCATCACTGGCCTGGTCACTGAGACCCATCATTTCAACCGAGACATTGCTACTGGGGAGACAGAGCAGGATCTTTTCTCTGGGCCCAATTAATGAGATACCCCTTAACAAACACTCTTTAAAATATGCTCCTCTCTTTATGCAGTCTGTCATTAGCAAAGCAAAGAACAGCTTTGGTATTATCTAAAAAGACCCTGCTAAAAAAAAAAAAAGGTAAAAATTGAGTTGCTTCAGGATTTTTGCCACTCAGATTTATTATACTTCAGATTTATATTTATACTTCCAGGCATTTTCAACAGTGTTCAGTCCTCTGCTCCTGTTCAGCAACTCAGAACACAGATTGTGTCTTTCATTTGCCAGAAAGTGTAAAGGGAAAGATGGACACAGTTCACCTAAATAGGCAGCAAAAGTCTGAAGCTTTTAGCTCATCTCACAATTCTGGTTATTATTTACTTAGATCAGTGGGGTCTGGACATTATTACCAATTGCAGTCTCTTGTTCACCTCAGGCACACGTTCTCATCAGCTCTCGTTATGGTCGAGTAAGTGGCTTGAGACAGTTCCTCCCAAAATTCATTGCTTTTAAATCAGTGTCTGTCTAATCAGAACTCCTGCACGAGTGCTCACGGGAGGATTGCTGCAGCAGCCAGGCTGTTATGGAGCTGCTATATTGCCTCCTGGTTGTGTGTCAGAATTCCAGAAGTCTCCCAGTAGATGGGAATGACCATACGGGAAACCACGAGTACAGGGGAGTTGTTTGATTTGGTGGTCCAGTCCCAGTGCCACTCCTGAGCCTGGCCTCACTTTGGGGCTACTGGGTAATTTTGTCCAGGCTTTACCTTGACCAAACACCCCTGTCCATTGCACAGAACAGTTGGAATGAGCCCTGAAGAGCACAACATAACATCATACCTGGAATTAACAAGGATCAGCATCTCGGTGCATGAGCTAAGACCTGTATGTGCTGCATAAACTATGGCAAGAACTGGCTCTTTTCCTCTCTAGGCAGAGCAGAGCAGAGATCCTTTCCCTTGTAGGCTCTCTAGTTTGTTTTCTTAATAGCTTTTTTGGTGCCAAATCCTATAAAACACAGCCTAGACTCACTGCAGTGTGTAAGGCAAACTGTGTACATAAGTCAGTCACCAACTCATAAGTATTTTAGTTAGCTATGTGGAGAATACCATGTTATTACAAGGTAGTCACATTCATGATCATTAAAACAGTTCCCTGTAATGGCCATATTATTGTGATATTCTGTTACACTTCTGAGCACACAGCCAGCTCAGAGTTAACACGCCTGAAGATACTTTCTGTAAGGCAGGTACACCTCAATGTTTAGATCAATAAAAAGACTCTTAAATTTGGTACTTGTGTCTTTTTATGCATGAAATTATACTGAGTTTCTCTATCAATATATGTATAACCAAGAGAGCTAACACAGTTGCTGGAATTTTAAGTACTGCATTCAGTAAAGTTAACTTATGGAAGTTGAAACTATATAGCACCAGGGAAAAAGAATTCAAATTCTGAGAATCTCAAATCAAAAGATCCCTGTATTAGGATTCTGCTGGAAAAATTCCGTTGTGAGAACAGAATGAAGCTCCTTCCTGAGAAAACAAGTGGCACAAAAGAGTAGGAATATTTAGTAAGATAATTCCATCAGCCAGGAGCAGCCTGTTACTGGCATCACAATGTTTCCTTGCATTTATTAAGGAGCAGCCTAGATGCCAACACACAAAGGTCCACATTAAGTAGAAGTGCAAGGGCATGAGATAATGACATGAAGGTGGGGAAGTCGAATCCCAAGGAAGCAGGCAGGAGACTGGAATCAATTACAAGAAAAGTGCAGCAGCACAGTGAGAGGAGTAGGTAAGGCTGGCTTGGACCCTGCCAGCTAGAGGGAGAACACGTGAGAGACGATATAAATCTTCCAAATGCCACGCAGGGAAATCATTGATTCAAAGCATCATTTGCCTCTCTCATAACACAGTGCACACATAAGCAAGATGGTTTAAAGGAAAAGCTAGGGTGATTAGTAGGAATGAACATCAGGAAAGAAATTCACAGTTTTTAGAGCCTCTGATTTGGCTTTCCTGGCTTGCCTGACTCCCCTTTCCCGAGTACAACAATTTGGAGCCAGCTGAACGTGCCACCACTTTGGACTTCCCTCCCAGCCATGACTGGTGTCATACTGTAGAGTTGTTCTTTTTCTTGTCTTTGAGCTCAAGGTCAATCCAGAAAGCTTAAATCACTCATCACTTAAGCAGCCCTTCCTCACTTAGGGTTACTGGGAGCCACCCAAGATCTGAGTGAGGAGTAGTTCCAGGAGGGAGCTTACAGCTACACAGGCACCCAGCTGCCAAATTACCCAAAGGCTCTGGCCCACTCTGACTCTAAAAGCCACATATTGAAACAATATGATATGAAATGATATGATGTGATTCTATTCTATGTGATAACCGAAGGGTGAAAGGGGATAAAGGTGAGGATAAGTGAGGACAAAAGCCTGAACTAAAATGTAGAGGGAAGGTTTATCCTTTCATCTCTCAGCTTTGTTTCACCCTGTATGCAGCATGAAAATAATCATGTCAATGACAGGCAAAGCTGCTGGGAGGATGCACATTCTGTTCCATGGCAGCTTTCAAGATTTGACAGTTTTATTTCACAGTGAGCAGGAAAGGGACCAAAGCCATGTGAGGCCTATCATGAAAAAAGCAGTGTCAAAGCATTCAGTTGCTGATCAAAACTTGAACATTTCAGCTCTGGACATGTAAAAATGCAGTCTTCCTGCAGGGCTTGCCTTTCCTGTGGGAACCTGAGTATTAAATTCCTGGCCTCTTTATTCAGAGTAAAGTGTTGGGTTTTTTTTTCTCTATAGTGTATAATAATCTGTCAGAAGAGGAACCCAAATCTTTTTCTTGGCATCCCATGGTGACCTAACAAGTTCTTCTTTAGCTGTTTTCCCTTCCCCATAGCACAGGTTTCCCTCCACTGTGTACTATTCAGGGTTTCTGTCATCTTTAGGTGATGTTATTTGTAGAAGGGTCACTGAACAGAGCCAGGATTGACACGGGGACAGGTTACTCAGCACCCACGTGAATTTACTTATCCGTTTTCTCTGTGTCTCTGGCAGTTGGTGCAGCAGGCAGAATATTCCTATCCATGGGGTAGCAACAGTGCTTTGAAACAGGAATCACACCCACAGGCTCACGGTGGGAATTGGTCTCTTACCTGTTGGAAACCTTGAAGTGTTTCTGTGTCCACTTTGGAGCAAAGGAGGGAATTACAAAGTCTCAGTAGGGCAAGCAACACAGCTGATTCCTCAGAAATGCACAAATCTTGATTAGGAAAATAAAAACTTGAATAATGCACCCAAAGTTAACAGGCTTAGGCTATTTAGCAAGTTATAAATATTCTTGGAGCGTCGTCAGCATCTGTTAAAAGCACAAGAAGTTTTGCTTTGTTAGGATTGCTGTTGCACACATATTGCAAGGCATCAAAAAGAAAGTGGCCTGGCATGGTTTCTTCGAGCTGAATTATTTACATAAAAGGCTTGTGAAATTAGTTCCTTTCTCCATAATCAAAAGACTTTTTACAATGATATGAAACAAAATGCTTTCATGGAGCACATAAGTCATTCCTGTGTTTTATCTTTATACCCCGTTCCTTTAATCTCATGGCGTGATGTGGACCTCAGTTGAATCTAGAAGCCTTTTAGCTCTGCAGAAACACTGCCTGGAAAAAGTACTTATCTGTGACGACGTGCACGTAAGAAGAAGAAGAAAGCGATATTCTGGTTTAGAACTCGTTACTCCTCTGACCATTTCCTTTGTTTCACTACTATTTTGTCTCCATTTCTAGACAGTGGTGTAACGCAGTACAGAAATATAATTTGAACCTTTGTTAGTTGAAATAAAAACGTGAGTTTATTATCTGTAATCCCTTGGTATAACTCCAAAATTACAGCACAGAGTAGATGTACAGCTGAAGGTTGATGGTCACCATTATAAGAGCACTCTTTTGATCATCATTTGATCTCCAAATCACTTAAAAAAAATGAAGCAAACAGTAAAGAATATCAATGTAGAGTGTTTGGTTTTCTGTGAATTAACAAGTTCAGGAATCAGAGAAAGGTTCCCATAAGTAAACTTACAGTCCTTCGTTTATTCCTATTTGTACCAGATTTTTAGGACCCTGGATCAACTTCATTTGTATTTTTTAACATTTTCCTCTTCCTCACACACCTTTGCAAGCTTCTGTCTTCTTTTCCAGTACTCCTGGTGCTGCTTAGCTCCCAAGCAATCTGAATGGGAGTAAGTTCAACCCATAAACTAGAAAAAGGAATTTTGCCATCAAAACACTGAACTTTCTGTAGTGAAATCTCTTCAGAACAAGAGGCTACTGGGAGTCCAGAACCTTCCATTTTTCCAGGGACAGGCTACCATGGCTTTACATAAAGACTGCACCCAGATGTAGTGATTTGGTCTTCAAAAAGCAATGCGTGATACAGTCTGTGCTTTGGAGAATCTTCCACTGCTGTGCAAGTGTCTGAAAGTTTATTGTAAGGCTACTCAGAACTAGAGCAAGATTATTCTCTTTTTAAATGTAGTTTAATGATACATTGAAGTTTTTCTGCATCTTGGAAGCTGTCAAAAAAACTGTTCGTGCTTGGTCAAGCAAAACATTTTAGGTAGAATAGCTAAGATGTATAGTATGATTATTCAGAAGTTTTGCTTTTATTTAAGTATTTAGTCACAAGATCTGACAATTTACTACAGAAGATTTACTTGGGAATTAAACAGATGCATTTGTGGTAACAAAGAGTTTATGAAAGCTTTTGCTAAACTGGGACATCCCTGTGCTGGAGTGTTGGGGTTTGGGAATTTTTAAAGCATTTTTGGAACTTTCCAAAGAGCACAAAAGTCTACTTTGTTCATCTTCTACAGATTCATCACAGTTGCACATGTAGTTTGCACATTTATCATCTTATTTATGACAACTTCAAACATTTTTTTAACATCTAATGAATCATATAGTGAATAATGGCTCTGGTGAATTACCCAGAAGTCATGCTTCTGAATATATAAAAGATCAGGATGGAATGTCTTCTGTCTTATGTGTATCCAAGGGCAATTGCTCATTAGCTGTTTTCACATATGGTCTGCAGGTATTTGCATTTTAAGAAAGTGAGCTGTCTTTTCAATGGGCCACCATCAGTCTTCATGTCAGCTGCAGCAGGCAACATTTCCCTGCATTGTTTTGTGGTGATAACTAAAGGGAACACTTGGGACTGCATTTATTTAAAATTGTATTATTTCTGAAAGAATGATGACAACTGGCTTGGGTGCAGCCTGCCTAACTTTATGATGCTCAGAACGTTATAAATTTCATTCACATTGCTGTAGTGGAGAGTGCTTGGTAGAACAGAAGGAGGGTGTTACATTCTCTGCAAGCAAAGGTGAAGGCACTAAAAAACTAATTTTCCTCGTCCAAAAGACAATGATGAGTATTCAGCCAGAGACAATTAAAAACCTTCCCTCAAGAGTAGCTCTTCCAATGCTGCTCTTCCAATATTTCTGCCCACTCTCTGTACTGTGCATGAAATATTCCCTTTCTGAGTAGCTGAACCATGGACTGATTACTAACAAAGGAAAGTAATTTTCCCATCCTAGCACTTTCACAGGTATACGAAGTAGTTTCTTAACATTTCTGTTCATCTTCCGCTTAATTTTCTTCTGTCAGAAACAGAAGCTCAACACAGTTTGAAATTTCAACATTTAATTCAACCTGTTTTGAAAAGCTGTTATCACCTGTTTAATGGGTTTTACTACAGAAGGTCTCTTAAACAGGCAAAGAGGGACTATTAACACTTAACATAAAGATTGCTTTTCATTCCCCCAGTAGGGAGATTCACTTCAACCTCGTATTTCTGACTCCCTGACACAACATTTCATAAGTTGGTTTATCTTCTAGGAATGGAAGATACTTAATGGTTACTAAGCTGCCCTTCAAGGAGAATAAAAAAATTAATTGGGACTAAGCTAAAATATAAAGATGTGTATTTAAAGGGTCCAATTTAGTCTTAAGGCTCCAATAGTGACTAATGAATCCTGTTAGAGGCAATTGTTAACAATGAGTTTTGTCCTACGTTCTCCATACAAATGAAAACTTTCATTACTTATGTATGGATAATCAGCTCCTATTATGCTTCAAAATAACATGATTTTGTAAACTTTCATGAAATTTTGCTTGCTGTTCTTAGAATAATCCATGGTTACTGCAGCAGAAGGAGTATGTTCAGAGTGATACCTTGGTCACTGGGTGCTGAGGGTCTTAAAACCAGGCTCAGTGTCAGTGCCTTTAAGTTAGTACGTAAGGCCTGGGATTTATCAGCAAGTTTTTAATGTGCCATTAATTTTCTGTTGAATGCAATGAAAGGTCAGGCCCCAAAGCAGCAAATAATGAAGCAACTGAAACACTAATATCTACTTCAACACATCAGCTCTAGTGCCATGAGGGGAATTATAGTTAACTTAAGCATGAAGAGAAAAGGATCCCACCTTCTTCTTCAGTAATCCACCCTGCTGAGAGAGAGGAGTTAAAAAACTGAGGACTTATTCTCACTACATTTCTGTCTCTTTTGACATTTTCAATAAAATTACTTGTTCCTTGGCACAGTGCAAACCCTGCCATGTCTCATCTGAAACCCAGCCTGTGTTCTGGTAACCTAGGAGGGGCTGCTGGTAGCCTTTGTGGACTTACAGCAGGCTTCTTGTGGCACAGAGCAGCTGGAACCCGGCAGCTGGAGCTTGCCAGTTACCTACTTGAGGGGGCATCATTTGCACTTACTTAAGTTTTTACATTCCTCACTGCAATGATAGTAACAGAAACAGAGGGCTATAGATCTGATTTTCTATAAATTCATTTTCCTACCCTTTGTAAATCTGAACTCTGAAAACAGTAATTGTGAATGCTGCAGCATGGACAGAACATCCTGAGCACCCTAACAGCCACTGCAATGTCTTTGGCTGAGTAAAGCACATTCTTGACAGAAACATCAACTCTACCTTCCCTTCCCTATTAAACTAAAAATACAATAGCTTTAGCAGTGGATACACATCCAGAGATTAAACTCAAACTCTTGTGTTTACTTGAGATGTCTCAGTGAATTAATCATCTCACTTTGTTAATTAACCTTGCTTAGTACTATTAAATAACAATGTGGTTTCTGTTCATCCATAGAGCCAAGGCTGTTTGGTACTTATTTGACTACAGAGACACATGCAATGGCTCTCCAGAGCTGTTTTATGAGAGGGACCATGAAAGAGCTTAATCTTAACACGGTGATTTATATTGGTCTGTTTACCATTGCTAATTTCGAGGTCAGTAAAGGAAAGCAGAGAAACTTGAGCCTGGACTCAGAAAACAGATTAGGAAAACAAAGAGCTAAACCTTCTTGTGCACTTGAAGCACTTGTTCCCTTTGTATAGGCAAAAAGTTTAAACCTTGCTTAGTGAGGCTCAGGTACTCTTGGTGAGCTCTTTTGTTCCCAGCAACATATGAAAACACCAAAGTGTGAAATATTGCTCTTCCTTCCCTGTCCAATTCCTTCTTATAAACCCAGAAAAAAAGGCATAATTAATCAAGTACCAGCTTTTTTACACAGAACCCATTATTATTTTTGTGAATAATTGCTCCCCTAGAAGTGATTTGTTAGGTACTGAGTAGGAATTAAACAAGTAGGTGGTTTTCCCTTTAAATACACGGCCTCAGAAAAAAGAAATGCTCAAGCCCACATGCTTTGAACGAAAGCTTTCCAAAGAGCATCCTTGGGTGCAAGCTCAGGAGGACACCCAGGTTTACACCTTCAGCAGGTTTGAGACTGGAATGCCAAGAGAAGTCAGGTTTCACAATGAAAATGTCTGCAAGCTGTAATAGTGTTCCAGTCTCTACAAAAATGGGAAAGCAATGCCTGCTGTTTGTTGTAAGACTCTTGCTACTCTCAAGCACAGCATTGATCACAGCATCAATGGCCCTGCTGATATCTTGCCTTTCAACCAAATATTGGGGCTGCAGCTCAGACCAAATCAGAAACAAGCTCCAGTTTGTTTGGGTCAGACTTTACCAATCCTGAAAGAGCAGCATCCTGATTAGGTCTGGAATTTAATGTCATCTTCCTCCTCAAGAAGAAACCATGGGATTTGTATCTGAATGTCCTGTTTTGCACCTTTCTGTCTTTTCAAGGTAAGGCTTACTACCAGTGGGTTTGCATTTCCCTGTTGAAGATTTAGGTTTTTAGATTTGGTTCCTTTTCACACGGCTGGAAAGCTTCTAAGTAATTAATTTTGAAAGAAGATTTTCTGTGTCACCTCCATTAAATGGACTTTTCTTAGCAAAAAAAAGTATATAAAAATAAAGAGGGCAAATAGTGGGGATCCAATCTGGCTCCTATTTGCCAGCAATCTGTCTCGTTTTATAACAGGCTGGAGGAGGTCATAATACTTACATCTGTACCCCTCCTCCCTGGCAAAAGCAGCTGAAAACCACTGCAAAAGAAAGGGAAAAGAAAAAAAACAAACCAGGAATGATTGGTAGGAAATCCATTAATCTATTTTAAGAAAGGAAAAGATTGGGTAACATTGAATAGTCAACAAAACAAAAGTCAAATTGAAACTATTCTCTTGAGGTTCTACTGAGAAGTTTGCTTGGGATAATCCTCCTCAAAGATGCATCTTACTGTGTAAATACAGGAACATTTCCTCTCCTCCTGTATCAGTTTGATGCATCTATAGCTGTCACAGCCATGACTGCAACAGCACTTCCTTGGACCTGCTCTGTGTTAATGTCAAGGAATTCAGCTGCTGGTAGAATCCAGCAGAGAGAAGAGGGCAAGATACTCAATTCTCAAATAATCTTTGCTGAAGGAACAACAACAAGGTCATTTAAATAAGCTAGAAGGGCCATTAATATCTTAGCACCATGATATTTCCCTAGCAGTCAGATGGCAAGCTTAAAGTAGGGATTATCTGGAACCAGTTGAACTGAGATAGTGTCTTTTTGTTACCTCCACGACAGGACTTCCTGCTCGGCACAGATGGCTTTGTCAGTCCCACTCTAACAGAGCTTTTCTTCCAGCTCTGCAGCAACCCATCTGCCAGGGTTATTATTCTTTTGTCACAAAGGAAATAATGTTTCTTTCCCAGGCACAGCCACGGATAACTATTTTTTAAAGCCAGCTCCGCGTTTTTAATTACAATACATTTCCCAACTTAACACCCTAGAAAGGCTGCAAGAGTAATGAAAGGTAATGCAGCTTTATACACAGTGACTGTAAATACACATTATTCATTCAGTCTTAAGAAGCAAACAGAAGTCCAAGACATTACCTTGGAAAACAAACAATGGCTCTTTTTAATAAATATGTATCTTCTTCAGCAAGGAATATTATGCTTATAAGAAAATCACAGTTCTTGGGTAAAAAAGAAAATCTCCAGCAATTCTTTTCATTCCACATTTTACCTGTATTATAGCCTCATAAGAAAACATTTGAATAATTTAATGAGAATTTTTTCACATGATGTACTTAGTTTTCAAAAAGAGCATAAAATAATACAGGAGCAAAGTCAAAATAACATCCTACAGCACCATCTGGAACATCAGATTACTTTATTTGAAAGCTTTGACTAAAACTATTTGCTACCTGCTGCAATCTGCAGAAAATACCACAAAAAATGATCCAGTTAGAGAAAGGTCATCACACAGACCTCATTCCAGGGATAAGCCTGCTGCAGTTTAGAAATGCACATTTCTGCTTCCGACTGAAAAAGGTACCCTGTTGGGAAGCTAGAGGAAGATAAAATAGGCACAGCTATTTGTTTGAACAATCTCGAACTGGGGAGCTGGAGAAAGTGTGTATTTGCTGTGCCACCATGAAGCCTGAGGCAGAAACCACATCAGCTCCTTTCCCACTCTGGCTCTTTGCCCACGCACAGCCTGCCCTGCAGGGGTGCCCTGGAGCCAGCTTCAGCCAGGGACGCTATAGAACTGTCTGGAGCAGTGCCCAGGGGCAAAACAAACTTTCAGTCATTCACAAATACTTGTATATTTAAGTTTCTGTTCTGATTAGGGATATGGTCATGGACTAAAGTTTGTAGAGCTGGATAGTCCCAAACCCAGCCCTCTCTAGTCCTTTACTATCAGGGCCGTAGTTCCCCTTTCTACCAGCAACAGGAAATGGTGACACTTTCCAATGAGATCCAGCATCCAAACATCCAAACACCAATTAACTTCCTAAAGCAAGAGTACAGAGAAAAAAACCCAATCTGATAGTGCAGTGGGAAGCAAAAAAAGCCCATGTTACATAAAATATATTTCTTTAAATTTAGTACACAAGCAGGCAACCACAACATTCTAAATACCTCTCCAGTTGCTTGAATTTTCTATAAAGATCTTTTAATTCATAGGAATAAAGTCATAAAATTTCTAACTTTGAAAATCTCATCTGAGACATGTCCTTCAGATACGATGAGAGAATCACCATGACCTAATATTTTCTGCAGAAAGCAATTCTGCCTGGTGTTATCTGCTGCTCAAGCACTGTCCTCATTAGGCAACTGGAAATCTCGCTTCAGGTCCCAGCTATACATCAAACACCTCCGAGGGCAGCTTGCTCAGTTTGATGAAAAATGGCTCGTGACCCGAACACTCCTTGCCAGTGCATTCCCTCTGTACAACAGCCTCAGAGCAGAGTGCCACAGGACTCCAGTGCTGCCCAAGAGAGGTGGAGAACGCATTCCTCTTGCAAATAAAAGCGATCTCTAGTGGTCCAGTCATCTTTATCAGGCAATTTATAAACTAACTTGATAGAACAGTTAAAACACTGATACAAAGTATTTTGCAATGACTTCAGTGTGTCTGGATCAACCAGGGTAAATCTCGATGACAAAAAATAGAGGCCATCCTTGCTGGAATCTGTGCTTCTACTTCATCCTGTTTGCCTTGAATTCACTCGCATCTTGTGACTTGTCTTCCTAGAAGCAGCTATATGAACTTAAATCTCACTCTTTGTGGGAGCAAATACCAAATTCTGCTTACTAGAGAGTTTTATAAATAAAGACATTGCAAAAGTTGTCATATCAAATAAAGACTTGTGCAAAACTGTCATATCTACCCTGTGTGAAAACTCTGTCTTCATCTACTGCTCTTGAATATTATACTGTAATTTGAAATTCTATTTGAATCAGAGCTTAATCAGATTGTGATATTTGTATCAGCATGCTCTTCTTTATGAACTCCTCTGCAATCCCTGGTTTATTACATTGGCTGAACTCGTTATTTTTTAATATGTTTGAGGGGGACAGGACTTCTCCACTTTAAAGGCAAAGTAAGACTGAGAGTGAGTGAGACCCTAGGAGTCGCTATTAAAATGTTTGCATTTGCAAAGAGGAGCCTAGTAGGGATTTTCACAAGAACTTAAGAAAGTCTTTTCATTCCCAGTGGATTTAAAATCCATTTCTCTGGGGACATTTCTGCAGAGAGTGATCTGAGTGCTTTCTTCCCTCAGGCCAGCAAGCTGTGAGGATGCTGGAGGTCGGGCAGTTCTCTGAGCACAGCACTGTGCTCCTGCTGAGAGTCACGATGGATCTGCTCAAGCTCAGCCTCCAGTCTGGCTCTGCCAGACAGCTCATTATGGTAGCTGGGAGCACAGTTGTGTTTGAGTCTGTCTAAAGCCTTTTGGGAGATGCTCCCTAAATCTCTGTCACTGAGCCACCCTCTTACACTGAATTCACAAATAAACCTGTCCCTGCTGAAAACTCAGAGAGAAATCTCTGTCGACTACAACATGTATAGAATAACTTGACCCTTGGGTCTTCTACCTCAAAGTAGTAACAAGACCTTAATGTGCCAGAGTGGTTTAATGTCAGATTTTAGTGATCTATTGAAAAAGTGGAAATATATTTTGCAAAACTGAGATCCTGTTCTTATGTACAGTGTCTCCTGACTTAGGTGAAGACCTTTCCTCTAACCCAGTCATTGATACAACACATCTGACTGCAGAAAATTACTAATTTATTTCACTCTAATAATTTAGAGCAATACCTTTTAATGTTTTTTTTTTTTTTTAAATCTGCACAGTTTATGCTGCTGAGGTTTTCTCATGGACAAGGTGATGTGTTCTCTGACATTACAATTCAACCTTTTGAACCTGCCTGCTCAGTCCTTTCTTCTTTTGTCACACTGGGACAGCTGAACGGACCAAGAAACCTGTCCCTTAAGAACAGGGTGACCCTTCAATTGGCTGGTGGAGCTGAAGGTTCCAAAAGCAGAGACCTGTTCTCCTGAGGGAGTTTATTATGTGAAAGAAAGGTTATGCATGGTAAATTCCACCAGCAAAGAAAGAGCCTTTTGCGCACACAAAAAGAGCCAGTCTTTGGAAATGTATAGCTCCATTTAAAAATAAATTTAAAAAAAGCTCTTAGAGATATCGAGTACTCTGTATGTGGAGATAAAGGTATTAACTTTCTGGACTATTTTTTTGACAAAGGAGGAGTTCTACTTTTGTCTTTGCTGAGACACTCTATCCCTCAGAGACTCTCAGGAAAAAAATGAGTGTGACAAGGAGTGGAACTTTTTTTCTTTTTTCCTTCTGATGAAGTCTTCTGGGATTTACAACAGAGATTCAAATAAAAAGTGCTGAGAGCTTCCTGTGGGATGGCCAAACAGAAAACTGGGAGCGAGGCTGCTCAGCACTTTCCTGTTTCCCAGGAGCTTTTCTCTCTTCAGGTCACCACATTGTTTCACTAAAAGCCCATCCTATTAAAGTGAGGGATTGTGCACACAAACATACACAGATCCCTCTGCACTGAGGAAGGAGACCGAGGAATCTCCTTGAATTTACAAGAATTGCACAAACCCAAATTAATGTCTGCAACTGCTGCTCTGCAACTCTTGGTTTCCTTACATCCTAAAGAATAATCAGGCCTTTCAGCCTTCAAATTTCCTCAGTTTTCAAAAAAAGGAATCAAATTTAACACCATCCTTAACCACTCTTGGCACAGCTGGAATTCTGATGCCTCATCAAAACCTTTGATTCCATCTGCCACTGATGGATGTAAAATTACATAAACCTTTCTGGATTTACTATTGACCTACATAGTGATTTAAGATGCAAAAATGTGTTTTAGCACTTAATTTACCTGGTGCTGCTGAAGTCCAGTCTTTTGCTCTGTAATCACATCTCTTCTCTCTTTCCCTACACATATGGATGGTTACACTGCTTAATTTTTGTTTCTTACAGAAGAAATCCAACTCACATTTCAAACAGAACAGTACGTGAAGTTGTTTTGTCTCAGCGTGCAACAGCTTCTGTAGCCATCTACTCAGGACTGGCTTTTTGTCCAAATCCTTACTGTTATTGAAAAGGAGAGACCATATCCAAATGATCAGAGGTCCCTTTTCAAGGAATACTTTCCTGCCTTCAGTATAGATTGCTGTTGATGCTGGGCATCCACAGGCACACATGTGCCCATGAAAGGGATGTCAAGGAGAGTGATGAGTCAATAAGACTCACTGCTGACCTGCAGCTAAAGACTTCAGAGTCCTATAAAGGACACCTCAAAAACAACACAGAACAAAAGCCCAGCCGACTTCTAAGTGGGAAGAGAGCTCTGGGAGTATGAGAAACCTTTAATGGAAATTATCAGTGTGAGCAGCCACTGGTTGCTAAGGCTCCAGTTTGCCCTTAAGCTGATTTCTTAGAATCACAGAATGATTTGTGAGGGAAGGGACCTTGGAGATCATTCAGATCCAAGCCCCTGCCCTTGGCAGGGACAACTTTCACCAGATAAGGTTGCTCCAAGCCCCATCCAACATGGCCTTGAACACTTCCAGGGCTGGGGCAGCCACAGCTGCTCTGAGCAACCTGTGCCAGGGCATCACCTCCCTCACAGGGAAGAATTTCTTCCTAATATCTAATCTAACCCTGCCCTCTGTCAGTCTGAAGCCATTTTACCTTCTGTCACTCCATGACCTTGTCCATGCCCTTGTCCATGCCCTTGTCTCAGCCTGCCTTTGTTTCATGTCTGTGCTGCTGAACAGGGTGGCCTCAAGCTAAATAAATCACCTGCAGCCTCCCAAGAAGCCGTGGTGTATGGATATGTGGGGGAGACGGAAGAGGAATCTCCATTTGCAACCAGCTGTTTAGGAATGCTCGGGTGTTAATCTAAAGCACAGTTTGGTCTGTAAGACACAAATATCTTTAGAAAAGAAAAAGCAAGTTTGCGCAGTCTCTCAGAAATGCACAGTGTACTTTTCAAATTCTCAGTTCTTGTAACATTTCTTATGCTTCAAAGTACTTTGCTTTAAAGATTCTCAACTCCCCTGAGAATCTTAGCTGTCATTATTTTTAAATGCAAATTTCTATCTTCTAAACTGCTTAGATTCCCTGAACCCCATACCAGTAACTTCTAATAGCTCAGAAAACCAAAAGGCAACCCAATTGAATCTCATTTTAATGGTTTTTAAAATCCCCAAATATCTTGCTGTTCTAGGGAGCTTGATTCTCAAATTATTTTAGAAATTATTCTTTGTATGGCTTAAACCATAACAAGGACAAGGGGAGAGAGAGAGATTCAGAATAAGAGAGGCAGATGCTGGACTGAAGGAAGCCAAGGAGCATCCTCGTGACAGTCTGGGTGAAGAAGCTGGAACAAGGAACTGAAATGACCTTTCCATTATGCAAGAGACTAACGTCAACCTCATTAACAGAGTTCCCAAATCTGGTGCCCTCTCTAATCATCTGTGTTGCTTCCTCTAAAGTACTCCATAAAGAAAAATATTCCAACAGCATTCAGGGCCTTACAGGATAAAAATCTTTTCTCTGGAACCCTATTACTTAGCATTAATCTTCAGTGGAAAACAAATGATTAGAAGAACTTGTTGGTAATTCCGGCATTGCAAATTAAAGGGCAGTGGTAGAGAGATAACCTACATGTTTATTTTCTCCTTACATCAGTTCCCCATTGATGCGAGTACATTAACACTGATAGAGCTACTCCTGGTTTGCTCCAGTGCCACTGAGCAAGAGCTGCCTCTTTATCTCTCTTAGACCTGCAATTCCATCTTTTGGGATCTTGGCTGTACAGCTTCTGGGTGGGAAGAGCCTTTGGTCATTATAAGATCATGAAATTAAACCTGAGAAAGCCTGGTGATGCCTCCAGCTAAAACTCTTCAGAAAGCGTTTTACTGAAGGTAGCTGAGGAATCTGCATTGTCAAAAATCAACATTAAAAAGTGAAAAAAAAAAAAGAAAACTAATGGGGACATGTAATGGATGTACTTTCATTTTAAGTACCACAACGACTTTCTATGAGATCCAAACTCCATTTGAAACACATGGGTTTGAAATTGTTAACATTTCAAGAAGATGTGGCTGCAGGACAGCTTTCCACACAGGGGATCTGTCTCAACAGATTTATCTCCTTGTTTTGAGAAAGGATTTGGGGATGTAGGGCTGGGAACTCCAAGGCTTACTTATACATTTGAAGTAAATAATCAGTTTTCTTACTACCATGCTGAATCAGAAGAATGCTGCATGTCTGATTCTCTGTATGAGAAGGCACCCTGGCATTACTGCAGATATAAGTAGGAATTGGTCATTATAAGCAGTCAGAAACCAAAACAGTGAGGAAACTATTTTATTTCTTTCCTTGTCACCCAAAATTATGAGATTATGTGTTATAAGAGATGATGTTTCAATGGTTAGAATTAGATTCTTTAGAAAAAGTCATGATATAAATCCTGCGGTGTGGAGGATTTGTGTTGACAGAGTATTCTATAACTTTTGAAGTCCTTTTCAACTTGGACTCCATTATCCTGCATCATTCATGAAGTGCTTTGAAGTGCTCGCTTGCAGAAAAGACCACACATAACTGCAGAGGACCAAGTTATCCAAGCTGACTAAATTTTTGCATCCATGACTTCTGCTGAAGAAAAAATTAGTTTTCAGGCTAGGAAAGTATAATTTGGCAAGACATTATAATGCTGTAAAATAACAGCAGCAACCTTTAAATGCTAAATATTTGCACAACTTCTAGCAAATATACTCTTCTGGCTACAGTGATTACCTGCCTACTGAAATGTTTGCATACTTGCCTGTATTTAGTATCACCCTTTGCTCAGTGTAATACAGTGTTAAATAATTTTTCAGTGTAATCTGCTAAAGGACAATTGCTGTTTGAGCTACAGCAGCTAAACCCAAGATTAATTACAGAGACCAAAAAAATGTCAGGACAGCCCAGGAAATAACTCCATGGGAAGTTTGCCATTACAGTGACTGTCACATTTGTAACTAAGAGGGGCGCCAAGGTTGGCTTCAAGGTGAGATCCTCACATTCCCAAGGAGGAAGCATGTGAGGTGGGTCCTGCCTGCAGCTGGACGGGGCTTGGTGCAGCATCCAGTTGTCAGCACTAACCTGTCTCACATCCACCTGTCAGCAGGCATGGGAGGAGGGCAGGAATGTCTGCACACGTGTGCTCTCCTTTCCAGAGCTGTTCAAGCATTGATTTGCATGTTCATTTGTGTTTATTTTCCCAAGTCCAGCTTTAACTTAAGGCTTGTTCTCTTCCACAGGGGTTACACCGAGTAGCTGCACAACCAGCACCCTTCAGCAACTTCCAGAGCTGTTCCAAACAGGAAGAGCAGCCCCGTGGACCTTTCTGCAGTTTATTTTCTGTTCTATTAGCTGTATGTATACTTTGAAGAGTGGACTAAATGACAGACTCCCACTTCTCAAACCCTATTTACTTGACAGGTATTGACTAAAAATTTTTGAATCTTTTCTCCTTGGATACAGCTCTGATTATGCCTTTGGGGTCTCAGATTGGTGGACAGTAACATTCTGGTGACAAGACGATAAATTTGACATTCTTGGAGCACAGTTTACTGTGCAAATTACTGCACTATAACATACTGTGCCAGATGAAATAAATAGACCATACTTCCCATTTTTTGAATTTTGTACAGTCATTAACACTTGTGCAAAGTGGATATTAAATGTCACTTCTTCTTTGACATCCAAGTCACTTCATAAAATCTCTGAAATGTAGAGGTTTCTGCCTCCAATGCTGGGGCATTAGGAGTTTTCATGCACATTTGTTCTGTTAAAACATTTTTAACATGCTTCATGTGCAAGAGCATTTCCCTCTTCAGCCTCCCTTTCTCATTACCACTCCTGACATGCATTTTTCTTCTGCTTGTCAAATGCAATTTCTGGACACAGGATTCTTTATCTGTTACACCTTGCAGATGGGGAATTAGAGATTAATAATGATATGCCAGTTGGAGCTTTTTTGATTCCTAATTCAGCATAGTTTTTGGCTCATGACCACATGGATGTCCTAAAACATTATGCACTTATAAAATGCTCAGGGGCTAATGTTATGGAATAAATGACTGAATTCCCATCAAGTGATCTCATTGCATTTTAGAAGTAACACAATTTTACCTTCATTTAAAAATACATCTTTATCCAAAACCTGCACATAGAGGCTTTCAGTGTTACTACCCTTAGAGAAATTGTCCCTGATGCTGTTTTTTCCATCCATGATTTATAGCAGCCTGTGTCACAGATGTCTTATTCAGGAGACAGATATGCCAGAAGAAAAGTGTCAAATGAGTTCTGAAGCAGTGATGAAACACACCCTCTGAAGATGCATAATCTACATCAGAATAAATAACTTAGTAAATAACAGAATAGCCCCAATCTCTGAAGATGTTAAGAAAATAAATATGTGGCTTGCTGGAAAAGCAGCAGACATGCTTATCAGCGAGAACAGATATAGGGTACTGGAAACAGAAGTTACATACTTAACATTTAATTGTTGCAGTTTTGCCTTGTATGTCACTTTGAAGTCAAGTGTTTTCCAAAACACTTTTTTGGCTGAAGTACCAGGGCGGCACTCAAACAGCAGAGATGACATGAACTGCTTTCTCTTCTCCCTTTTGTTCCCCTTTTACACACTGTAGTGTTTTTCTGAACAAACATCTTGTCACTGAGGGAGTCTTAGAGGAGCCACACAGCCTGTCCCCTGTGCCTTCACTGTGCCTGTGGGGCAGCATGCAGGTGGTTCTCAGAGGCTGGAAATGCTGCTGGTGATGCACTCAGCTCTCTCACATTACCCTTGTTCTGAGAGTACTTCAAATCCAAGTTTGTTCTGAGCATTAAATTGGCCTTGAGATGAAACAGCTGTCTGAGTTTCCTTGGAAGGAGGCCAGCTGGCTATTAAGGAAGGCATTGGATATCCTAAGCAATGTTCCCGATCTTGTCCTTTCGTCTAGTGTCCCATGGCACAAAATGATCTCCTTCTGGGAGCTGCCTTGCAGCCTGTGAATGTATTAGAGGTGCTGGTTGAACAACTTCTCTTTTCCCCAGCTCAGTAGCCCTCACTCTGATTTTTAAAGCAGCTCAAAAAGCCACCCAATAACATCAACAGCAAGCAAAGGCTTTAGCCTAGGATTCTACAGATATCACATTCTCAGAGTACCCACATGATCCAAACTCTGCCTTAATAAAAAAATAAAGGGCAAAAAGCCTGTAGGTAATTAGGAACCAGGCGTACTGGAGCAGCTTTGTGCTCTCCCATCAGCTGGTGCAGCAAGGTGAGCATTCCCTGATTGTTCCCGCAGCATTTGGTGGCAGATGCCAGCACCTTGTCCCACCCACTGCGCACGTCACTCCCACCACAGCTGGGCCATTTAGCCTTGATTTCCTTTGAAAATAAAATCCACAAGTACAAAACAAAGTCACAAAGTGCAACGCTTCCTTTTTTTGCTGGAGCAAAATATACAAATGCATGAGTATTCCTTCGGAAATGTTGACCTTTTCTGCTTTTCTTTGGATCCAGAGTAAAATCCCATTTCGTATGATTACCATCCTTAATGAGACAGAACTGCTGTCCCCTTCACAGCTCCCTGCAGCTGACTCAACAAGTCACTATGTGTGATGGCAGCATTTTGAAAAAAGGCAGGTTGAAACACTGTGATACTTCTTTCATCATGATGGAATCCTTGCTGATTAAAAAACACTCTTTTCACAAGTGCAGTAGTTTAGTGTTTATGAAAACCTAGAGATCAATAGGTTTTCTTAATATGTAATGCCTCTGGGTATCATATACCACCATGAAATAGAAGAATTCCTATAAGCTGTGTGCTTGATACTCAAATGAATATTTTAACCTTTCAGAAGAAAAACACCACCCCAGTTCCCCCCACACCAGCTTCCCTCAAGAATCCACTTAATCATATTTTGAAATTTAATAAGGTTTTAGGAGTGATAACAGTGTGCTAGGTTACAGCAATGGAAGGGAATGGATTATTCTAACCTTTAACAAAAGCAAATGTGAAGGGTGATTAATTTGGGAGGTTTTCTGAGGTTGGAAACAACATTTTAGCTCCTTGAAGTCTATTGTTTCGTCTTCTATTGAGATTGCACAGCCATCTCCTGTTTAACTTCCCCCAGTAAGCACCCTGGAGTTATGGCACGACCAAACAAGCTGAACCCACACACGGAAATCAAATTAATACATCTTCGATAGGAGGTGAGAGCTAAAACAGAAACAGGGGAAGGCTCCTGTGCTGAGTTCTGCAGCAGATCAGAGCAGATTATCACCATGGTTCTTCTGGGTTAAACGTAGCCCATGAACAGAGGAGTCCACTCATCTCACAGTCCCAGAGGGTGAGACTACAAGAGCTATTGTGTAACAGCAGAACAAAAAATATGCAAATAACTACTTTGAAACCGAGTTCTGATCTGTGTTTTCATTCCCACCAAAGGGTGCTTCTCAATAGAGGCTTTGATCAAGCAGGCTTTGGTGATAACTTTGATAATTCTTAGTAAATTATTCTGTTGTTGGCAGCAATCTGGAATTGCCTGCATTCACTTGGTTAAAGGTTTCCATGACTTCAGCGTACAAGTTACAGAGCACCTCTGACCTGAGCTGGGGAGAGAGACAGGAGGGGCAGGACTGGGGGGGGAACTGGTGTGGAGCAGAGGGCAGGTTTAGCATGTGTTCCTTCTTTCTGCATTTCAGAGGCAGAGGAAGGTGCAGATCTACAGAAAAGTCACTCAAGTGACTCAAGTCACTCTTAAACCATGACTGTTCAGACACTGAATGGGGGATGCCATTTTTAGAACTATGAACTATTTTCTGGTGTGTTGTTGACTATAGTCTACAACAGATTTGTCTTCTATATTTCTTTGTTTTTTCTTTTAAATAGCACAATTATGCAATAAACTCTTGATATTTATCCTACTCAAGTCACTAGAAATGTATGGCAGACTTGAAAACAACATGAATGAGCTGTTGATTATAGATACAGAGAACTGTCACAGCATCTTCCTGCTGAGAGAGCTCCTGGAATAAATCTGCTTGTCTCTCTCTGTTTCAGATATACCTTTTACCTCTGCATCTCATTTAGATCCACCCTGTGGTGCCTGGGTTGAAGCTCTGTTGCATCAACTTTGAATTACATTCTTTACAAGCAGAATTGTCAGGTTTTTTAAGAGCAGGAAGAAGATAGAGCAAAGTGATATAAAAAGCTTGGAAAATATTTTTTGAAAAATTCAAATGCAAAGGGAAGGTAGCACACAAAGAAACACTGGGGAGGGAGGAATGCAAGGGATTGACTGTATTAAACCAGCATGGATAAACCTTCTCACTGAAGCTCACATATGACATTGCAATCAGTCTGTAGACATTTCACTAGTAACCAAGGCATCATAGCAACCTGTGTATCAGCTATACCCACGTAAGCAAGCCCACAGTCACTGCTGTTGCATTTTCAGGTTTGTTTTTTTGTTTTTTTTCTCTTTTTAAATCTGACTACTTTTAATTGTTTAGGCTTATTTTATGCCACAACCATTTTTTTACAAAAGAAATATTTATTTTAAAATTCATTTAACTTTTTTGGTAATATTAAAAAGTTCAAAACTAAAACATCCCCTCTGTTCACCTGGTGATGAGTACAGCTATAATTCTGTTTTTCAGTCCAGCTAATCTGTAGTTTCTCAACCTGATCTCCTATAGAATATCACAACAGACTGGGAGAAAAGAAAGTCACAGCACACAGACCTGAAGCCATTTCATTCTTTGTCCTCTGCAAACAGTAACAGTGATCAAAGATCCTCAGGACAGGAGGATGCAAATATGGCAAATACTCATCTAGCCAGATACCAGCTATTTCTCTAGATTTTTGCTTGGGTTGACTTGATCTCAAGGTCCCATCTGGGAGCCATCAGACTTCAGGACTGTGAAATTTGGCTTTTGTAGCTTCACTGATGGAATGACCTCACACATTGCCCATGAAGTGCTCTCTCCCCGGATTTAATATAGATTTGCAAAATGATTCTGCGCCGATGGGAGATGAGGGGTGGTGAGCAGGAGAGCACAAGAGGCAATGCATAGAGCACGAGGCATTGCTGCTGCTCACTGAGGACAGCTCTGCTGGCTCATTAATTCTTAGCCCCGTTGTTAATCTCGGATGCTCACTTGGTTCTGCGACCCCACCAGGTTTCCGTTTAACACTGCCCTCTGTAATGTGCCTTTTCCAGCTGGTTTAATCTCGCTGGAACACTGCTGCTCTCTAGCTTTCAAAACTGCTTTTATCCTCAACTTTTCTCTCACCAGTGATCTGTTCACACACTTCACTCATTTCCTGTCTAAATTAAGATGAAAACATATTTTTCACATCCTAGGCAAAGATGCCATATTTCTTTTGCATGTTTTTAAAATGCAGGAGCAGAAATAACCCACCTCTGAAAGGAAGGGGAGCAAAAGCAATCTGTCTCCCAGGAGCAAAGATATAGTGGAAGGACAAATATTTACAGCACAGGGAGACATGAAGTTTCTTGTGGACAAGATGCCTCTGCAAAGATGAAAGTGTATATACAGGCAAAAATCATGGATCAAGTCACACATGAATGTCCTTTACCACTCACAGATTCATATAGCACCCTCAGTGGGCAAGAGAGGGGCTGATGAGACTCTTGTGAGCAGTGAATTGTTTTTACCATTTATCTTCCTTCCTCTTATGTAGGCAGAAAAAGAATAAACAGAAAAAAAAGTAAGAACATTTAACCTGCGCATGATGATGCTGCCATGTAGAAGAGGCTCTGGTACATGTGAATGGCCTTGGGAAGGAGCCTTTGGCTGTGTATGGGAAGCCCCAGGTGCTGCCTGGGGAGGGCACTGCTGTGACATCCTCAGAGAGCCCGGGGGTGGCAGGAGCCTGAACACGGGTGGTACCTGGTGTGTTGAGGGTGTTGGTGCCCCTCACACCACAGGCAGGCAGGGCA
The DNA here is from genome assembly GCA_013397975.1 of Machaerirhynchus nigripectus. Taxonomy (NCBI): domain Eukaryota; kingdom Metazoa; phylum Chordata; class Aves; order Passeriformes; family Dicruridae; genus Machaerirhynchus; species Machaerirhynchus nigripectus. The sequence goes on from VZRQ01006824.1 coordinate 614,862, forward strand.
AAACCAGCACCGGGAAAGTGCTTTTGGAATAGGTGAGGTTTGTAGGAGAAATCTGGCACGGCTAAACACTCTTTATAATCTCCAACAGGTGTTGTGGTTTTTATCTGAAGAGAAAGGTACAGACTCCAGTAAATCACCCTTTTAAGGTAATATTTGCATAAGAGAGGTCTGCGGCTTGGCCAGCTCATTGAAGGGACATTTCAGCAGGACTCTGCTACCACACTGACTGCCCTGCCAAGACAGATGCACAGCTTTCCCTCCTGCAAACACAAGGAAGTTCTCCCATTCACTTCTACCTGCTAAAAGTTACGGTGATGACCTGGAAATCACTGCGATCTAAAGGCATATGATCAATAAACTGCCTTTGATTTCACAGATCTAAAGGCAACTTCAGAAGCCTGAACTTTGGAGAGAGGGGCTGTCCTTTATGCAACCAGATTTGTCAGCAAGGGAGAGCTCTTTGATCTGGATCTTTTGCAAAGGCTTCTCCTGACCTTTCCTCCAACACACAGGCATCTCTTGGGACACATATCCAGCCAAGCCTTTGAATTCAATTCATATTCTTCGAGTTTTCTTGTGTGTTCATTCTGTATTTCAATGATTAATCTGAGAGCAAAATTTATCTTTGCTGACAAACTTTCTGGGCAAAGAGGAGTTCGGTTTTGTATTTGGTATCTGACTGTTGATTCCTTTAGACTCAGGGAGGAATTTATTTAAGGGTATCAAGTGTGGAAACTGTGTCGTGCAGTCCTCAACTCACCTGTGCTTGGGGCAGCTGTGGGCAGGACTCAAGGTAAAGGAGGAGGGAGGTCCTGGGTGTGACCTCAGTAACCTTGTGACCATCGACATCCACCCCTGGCTGAGTTTTGTAGCACAAAACTTGCTATGAAAAAGCTCATGAAACTGGGACCAAGTGCTTACATGGCCAGGGACCCCCTGCTTTAGTAGTTTCAAACAGGCAGAGCATTAGCTGGATTCCTACTTGCTCAGCAGAGTTTGGGAACAGAACGGCTCAGAATTTAGGAGGCTGATTTATTTATCACTGACTAGAACTGACTGAACCAGGAACACTTTTGTTAATCCTTACAGCAACATGTAAATTCTGCTGGGCAAAGGCTCACAGCACTCTGAAAAGTTAACTGGACAAATATAACGAGGGCCTTCTTGCAGGGGCAGACTTGGGCAAAGACATGAATATAAAGAACTCTTCTCAACTTGAAGCCTTAAGGCAGCCAACAGTGCCCTCTTCGGGGTTCTTGCTGAATTCCTTCAGTAAACCACGTATTTACAAACTGCTGGCTGTGAAATGTGTGTTTTGCCTTTACTTTACTCCTCTTTGTATGCTCACACACATTATGTGTGAACACTAAGCACTGGTAGGAAATAAACCCATTCTAAAATAGTTTTTCTAATTGTTATTTTCAGTATTAGATGCTGACAGGTATCAGGCAGATTGCTTGGTCTCTAGACCATGGTCCAGCATGCTTATACTTATTTTTACCTTATATGAAGACAAAGAATAATGTCCAACTGAATAATAAATTACAGAGTGAACTCACCAGATGCCAGTTTAGGTGCTGAAATACTCAGGACTTGGGTCCAGGTGCAATATCATAAACCAGAAATTGTCCAGACTTAGCTGAAAGTCTGAAAATTGCCCTTTGCCCCCTGTGTGCTATCACTGACACAAGACCCCTGTGAGCCACTACTGGCTCCACCTTCATGCCCACTCTAACTCCCCTCAAAGAAGATCCTACTCCACCACCACGACCTAGAAAAGTATCTCAGGAGCCCTGAAGCCCTGCTCTAGCATACATCCCTTGAACTGCAGTTTAAATGACCTAGTCTGGCTCTTTTCCCCTTGAGCCTGTGCCATCCCAATTCTTCTTTACAGTGGGAAGTCTCGAGAGAGTTTCCTTAGGTCTTTCTGAGCAACTCTGCAAAATTTCTTTGAGGTTCCCCTTCAGGTTATGTTAAAACAACTATTAATTCTCAAGTTTGTAACTCAGACCTTAGTTCTAAAAGTTTTCAAAGTTTAATTAATCACAACAGCAATAGACAACCTTTTCAGCAACTGCCCAGAAGCTGATCCTACGTGTGCTCAGCATCACTGAAATGCCAGCAAAATAATTTGTGGCCAGTGCCAGAACAGCTGCTACCAACAAATTATAACCAGAAAGAAACAGATAATGCAGAGTTATGGAAGATAAACTTTGAGGGGCACAACTGAAATCTAGGGAGAAAGAATCACAAATTCACACACCTATTTTCAAATACAAAACTCCTGGAACAATAGGAGCAATGCTTTACCCATGACTACAGACAACAGTGCAGGAATCAATCTGAGGAAGGGCAGAGGCTAATAAGGAAAGGAAGGAAAAACAAGGAAACATCTGAACAGGTAAGATTGCTTGAGATGAAAGAACTTAGGGGCTTGGTTGCTTTTCCTTCAGGTTTTGGAATTCAAGATTAAATGGAAACTCAGGATTTTTGCTTTGTGTGAAGAGAAGTAAGAAAAACAAACAGAATAGCTGCAGCACCAAGGCTTACTGATTATTCTGTAATAATGCAGATGGTGATGGATGCTCAGATGGTCTAGCAGACAAGGAAACATTATGAAACACAGTCTGCAAAGAATCAGAATAAAGGCTTTTTTTTTTAAAGGCTGTGATGCTGTAGCTCAAGCAGGCTGGATACAGCCACAGAAATGCAGTTGGCTGTGGCAGTGCTCTCAGAGGAGTCACAGTCTGTGTGCTGGGGAGTGCCTGAGGAGGTGTAAGAAGCACCTGCTGCTCTGCACTGCACCACTGTGTTTGGTTACATCCTGACTTGCCTTTTTCCAGCGCTATGCACCTCTCCTTGAATTCCCTGCTTCAGACCAGAGAGTAAACTGTCTTTTGTTTCTTCTCCAAGGCTGCCTGTGTAGAGGCACCGTGCCTGGAGATAACTGCTCCAGCTCCCAAGGAGCCTGACAAGTAGCTGAAGGTTCACGTGCTGGCAGAGGCAGTGATCTGTGCTGGTGATGTGTTCAGATTCTTGTTTCCTGAAGTTTTGTGAAAAAGCATAAATATTGTTCTCACAGAACAGTTGTTCATTGTCAAGAGTAAATAAAGCTCATCTTTAGCAAAAACCAATCATCTGTTTGCACACTCACGATAAAAGCAAGCACTGCAGTCAGACCAAATTACAGATTATGGAGAGTTCTTGCAGCTGACTTTGCTTTAGAAGAATGAATCCAATCTCTCTTCAGCAAATGAGGAGAGATCACTGAGTCCCAGGGTGTGCTTTTAGCTCCACTGAGGCCCAGCCTTTGTCTCAAACAGCACTTAAAATTTATGAAAGCATAAGGAAGAAAAGTTCAGTATTAGGGAAGTTTTATAACCGCATATGCTTCTGAATTTTCCAGTATTGTGTGAATCCTTATCGGTGCCATTTCTTGGAAATCTATCCAACGGAAAATGCATCCAAGGTACTCCTGGCCCTGACTGGACAGAAGGAAAAAGAGTTTAGCTTAGGCCTGATGACAAAAAGCATTTCTTCTGCTGTCACTAACACTTTCACATGATACTGCACTTATTTTTTTCCTACTGTTTTTAATACAAAGGTTACCCATAAACACTGCTTTCTCCCATGTAAACACAGACCCTATAAATAGAAGCTAGGTAATGAAGTATCTTTTAAAGTGTATATATATATTCACATTTTGTTTTGGACTCTTGTAAAGAGCTACAAGACTAAAACATCCAGCAAAGTGAGCAGCCTGTGTGGTGGCCAGTGTATCCAATCTCCTGAGCATCACTGGGGAGCAGCTTGCAGGATGAAACGCTGGTGACAGGCCTGACATATAACATTATATATGGTAACTGTAAAAGTTAAACCTGCTGGTGCTTCTGCACTGAGCAGCTTTCACATTGCAAGTGGGAGGGGGAGTTATTTTTAGCCCCAGGTATCATAGAGAGACATTAAACGTTGATGTTAGAGGGGACAGAGCATGATTAGCTGAAAGCCAGATAGGAGGGTTCCTGTAATGACAGCTATCGTACTATGTGTCACTTGCAAATGGAAGTGTGGCTAAAAATACACAGCAATGGGATAAAAATACCGTGTGCAAAAATTACAGAGATAATGGAACATCCAAAAATTATGGTAAGACACTGGCATCTTTCTACAGCAGCAAAGAATTCCCTTAATCAGACAATAAAAGGATCATTCCCTTCAACAGAGTTCTCAGAGGTGGCTTTAACACTCTGTAGCAGGGAGCGCAGGATGGCATTACAGCTCCAGGACATTTCTTAGGAACCAGCTGCTTTTAGCTTACTACACCCGACAGGTTTCTCTGTGGCCTGTGGCAATGAGCATGACCAAGACACAGCTTGACAGGACCAAATGCAGACTCTCACAAGTCCTGTTTGCAGGCAGACACTGGTCCTGTGAGAAAGCACAGCTGCTGAGGCAGACACACCTTGATACTGAGGTGCTGGAGCATGTCCAGAGAAGGGCAGCAGAGCTGGGGAAGGGTCTGGAGCACAAATCTGATGAGGAGCGACTGAGGGTGTTTAGCCTGGAGAAAAGGAGACTCAGGAAGGACCTTCTCACTCTCTACAACTCCCTGAAAGGAGATTGTAGCCAGGTGGGAGTCAGGCTCTTCTCAGGGATAACAAGTGGCAGGACGAGGGGAAACAGCCTCAAGTTGCATGAGGGGAAATTTAGGTTGGATACCAGGAAAAATTTCTTCACTGAAAGGGTTGTGAAGCACTGGGAAAGGCAGCTCTGGTCAATGGTTGAGTCACTGCCCTGGAGAGCTTTAAAAGGTGTGTGGATGTGGTCCTTGGGGACATGGTGTAGTGGTGGCCTTGGAAGTGCTGGGGTAATGGTTGGACTTGATGACCTTAGAAGGCTTTTCCAACCTAAGGAATTCTGTGATTCTATGATGTGGTGGATTTGGGAGTACAGTAGTGACTCTAGGATCCCAGCCAGATAGTAATGTCAATAGCTCTACATATCAGACAACGGTTTTTAATTTACTGGGGATTTTTTTCCCAATAAACTTAAAAATGGCATGTTGGAGAAATTCAGAGGAGCTAAGTTTTGCTAAATGTTTCTCAACTACTAAGGACATATTCCTTGCCAGGATAGTGTGTTTCTGTCCCATGAGGTTTAAGGGGAGAGGTGCCTCCAGGCAAGCGTCTCAGAATTCAGACACAGCAGTGGTGGGCAGAGCAGTAGATGGCACCAGCATCCTGCCAGACAAAACAGAACAGCAGCAGAAATCCCTCCCGGTGTGTTTTTCAGTATGCAAGGAAAAAGTAATGCAACAGGAATAGTGATATTAAAAACTGAAATTCCAGTTCATCTGGCAGTAATACCTCTTGATTTACACATGCCTAACCCACAGCCAGTGGCCTGGGATGCACCCTGTATCAGAGGGATGGAAGGTAGAGATTCACAAGTCCACAAATACAGCAGGTGTTTTGGGGTGCTGCCCACAGATCCTTCTGTCTGTGCTTTGGTGCTTTGAGCAGGGCAATAATTTCTTCAGTTCTGAAAGGCCTTCATAACAAACATAGAACAGAACAGAATAGTGACAGCAGGAGGTCGGGCAGAGATGTATATTTGATAATCTTTTAGCTCCTGAAGAATGGGCCTGCAGGGAATCTGTCACTGCTTACTCCTATTCCTTCCTAGACATAACAAGTGCTGGAAAATTCTGTGCTTCCCTGCTAAGTGATGTTTCGTTCATCACTCAAACACCCAGTTCTGCCATCTCCTGAGCTTCTTCCACCCAAAAAATTATTCCTCAGATCTGACTGTTTCCTGCAACAGAGATAAATGAAAAAGCCCAGCCATGCTGCTGTTGGCACTTTGTGCTTCCTTGTCCTTCCCCTGGGCCCATCTGCTCTCTGCCTCTGGCTGTGTAACTCACAGTGAGGTGGCTGTGCCCTTGCTGTGCACTCACAGTGCACCTGGGGAGGTTTTCAAGGTGCTCTGCAAGCACTAGAAATTACTCTCTTGCACTGAATCAAGTAATGGGCAGGAGAAAGCCTGACAAGTCCTGGGAGAGCCAAGGCTATTAACAGTGTCACGGTGGCAGTGATCTTATTAGCCAGTGACCTTCCAGAGCAGAGAGGAGATGGAAAGCAGCCAGTCCCTGCCCTTTGCTCCCCTAAGAGCTCCCTGAGCAGCAGAGGATGGTGACCTGGGCAGCAGAGGAACCTCTGTGATCCTCCCCAGGGCTCATACCCACCTCTGCACAGCCCCTGCTCCAGGGGCCAGCAACAGTCCCAGCCCTGATTCTGGAGCATGGCAGATTTCAGGATGCTGTCATGGTATCTCTGCTGCTTTCCAAACATCAGTTCTCTCAGTGAGCTTTTCTAGCCATTTTCTCAGGGTAAAGGTGAGAAATAACCACTCCTAAGCCATGCACCTTTTCTATTCTCCTCTAGGCAAGGACTTCTTGCCCCCTCCGTGTGCCAGGAGAGCAGGAATAGATTCCTCAAAGAGGAGACAACTCAGATGTGCTGCTCACGTTACAGTTAGAACAACTATGTTATCTTATGGGAAAAAAATAGGATTTTATTAATTATACAGATCTGAAATTGCACACAAGCAAATAGGTGACACATTGATTTCAGTTATTTCATTAGAAATCAAATTAATTGATGAATTCCTGTTAAACTAAAGAAATAATTTAAATATGTTTTCGTCAACAACTTGTCAGTTTACACAGAATCAGCTCAAACCAGATGCTGCTGCCACCTGGAAAAAAGGGCAGAGACAGTGACCTCTGCCTAATTATTTAAATTAGTTTGAAGTATGTGAAACTAAAAGATAAGAAATTACATTATTATCAAAACTGTTCTGCTTCTTTATATTCATTAAATATTCAACTTCAGCACCAAACACAGTTAATATTCTCCCTCTGAATTTGAGGATTTTTAATAATGCATTAAATTATTCCTTGGGGTTCACTGAGGCTTCATAGCATACACAATGGTTTCCTCCAATGCTTATATACAAAGCAGCAGGTCGGTTTCCCAGGAAGTGTCTGACTGACACCATTTACATCCTTACAAATTAAAATTTTGCACTTAATGGCCAGCAGCCACACTGTGATCCTAATTGCAGTGGGCAGTGCATATCCGTCTGGAGCCTCTTCCCTGAGTGCAATCAAAATGACTCTTTTAAGTGCTGGATACATGTTTGGAAAATTAATTCCTTATTGCAAATAATGTATCAACTAAAATGCTCTCTCCTTCCTTTCATAAGGGATCCAGGTGTGATGGGAGAGATGACTGGGCTGCACAACTGGAATGTGCCACTGGGCCACTCTGTTACCCTGTTGTCTGACCTCAATTTCATACAAAAAACCTCCTTTCAAGCCATACCAAAAAATTATTGTTCAATAACAAAAACCCCTGTTTGGATGCCCGTGACCATACTGCAGTTAAGCAAAATCCTGTGAGTACGTATAAAGCATTGATAAGGACTTTAATTTCCACAATTATGCCTAAGACTAAAGTTTAAACTGGTTTTGAACCCTGGATAAGTGGGTTCCTGGCAGAATATCCTTGAATCAATTTTTCTGTATGTCATAGTTTTTGGCACACACTAATACTGCCAGCAAGGGAATCTTTCAATTTTTGGATATAAATGTCACTCCTGTCTCAGGCCTGGAAGGGGCAGTGACAAAATGGTGTGAGATGCTTTAGCTAACTGCTTCCTCTTGCCAGTCAGTATGAAACTGGTGGTCCCACAGTTGTTAGAAAAGATCATAAAGAACAACATGTTCTGCTTGGCTTTTTTCACCCCTTGCCCTGCTTTCAGGAGGAATCTGACTATAGTATTTTTTCCTCCTTTTTCTAGATTCCACAGTAACAAAATGCCCTCTGCCATGTTCCATATGGGGCCTGTTATTCAGGAAATAAAACCTTTCTGGTTTCCAGTCCAGAACAGATAATTTATATTCAGACTCTCCAATTCTGCTGTGTGGAGCCAGGATTGATCTGGAGCCTCTCTGAGACTGCACAGTTACAGCAGCACTGTGCCAAGAGCAGGGAGCCCAGGGCCAGAAGGCTTTTAGGTCAAACTGCAGCAGTTTGGGCACCACAATTTTTGCAGCACAGGTAAACTCTGGATTTCCCTTTGAGGCAGGCCCCTCAGACAGGGATCAGCTGTAGAGGTTTATCTCCTGCCAGTGTCCACTGGAGCTTTCTGGGACAGAGCTGCTTGGGAGATGGGGAGCTGTGTGATAAGGAAAATCCCTATTTTCCTGAAAGAGAAATAATGCCTTGAGTTGCAGGACTGGCATCCAGAAAGGCCAAGGGTACTGCCTTTGTCTGCTTGTATGGGTCTCAGGATCTCAGATACGTGTGTCAGCCTGGAAATCTACAGTTCTGCTTTATGTCTGCAATATTTTGGCCAGGAGTGTCACACAGAAATATTTCCATCTTTGCAGAAGCTCTGGAGTTGGCAGTAAGGGAAAGTATAGCTGCACCTTCCCTTGGGTTTCTAGAAAGGCAGACAGCAGAGCTATTTATATCCCAGCTCCGAGCCTGCCTATACACATCTTCAGAACCTTCCAAATTTCGTTCCAGCTTTGAGCTACCCTTTCATTTCTTTGCCTTCTGTTATCCTCATGAGACTTCTCAGATTTACTGGATTACCAAGGATATTTGCTTTTTCTCAGGTATAATTACTGCCTTTCCAGTATTTTTAGTACAGGTGGCTCTACTGCGTGTCAGCCACGCTATGAAGGGGCAAGCAGGTTGTTTATAAGCCTCACTGTGTGCCATTAAAGGTGAACTTTAGGTTTAATGGAGCACCAGAACACAATATTAACCTTATAACCAGATACTTGCTGTACCACGCTACCCTGACCATCTGGGAAAGATGAGCAATACCTCCAAAGGGATTGTCCCTGGCAAAGGGAGAACATGTAGAAACTTGCATAGCTGACACTAAACTTTTAAATGTATAATGCTCAACGTGCCTGGCTTTTCTTGAGTCTCAGAAGGTTGCACACAAAATTCTGGACAGACATCACCATACTGGTCATAATAATAATAACAACACAATATAATAATTAATATAATAATAACAATAATAAAAACAATAATAATGATGTTATAGTACTTTATAAATATTAAAACAGAAACCTTTATATTTTGACATCTGTTATTTACTACTTGATGAGAATTTTGCTTCTTCTCCAGTGTTCCCAGGGCTCATGCAAGCTTTGAATACCAAAATCTTCTCAGATACATCACGTGACCTTTCACTTGGTAACTTCTGAGGACAAGGCTTGCTGAGATTGTGAATTAGAAAGGTTAAAGCTGCCCAGGTTTGGAGGAACAGGGTATTTAAGAGACACGAAGACCAAGAGAAACATGAAAAATGAAGTCATTGGGTTTTTTTTGTTCTCTTCTAAGAAGAATCGTACCTAGAGAGTACAATTAGTCTTTAAGTCTATCCTAATTTCTCTGTCATTTATCGAAAAGACAATCTTGTCTTCTATTAATAAAATTGAAGCTCTTTATTCTTGGAAAGCTCATCTGTAATTTCTGTCATTGTGATGCTTGGACCAATTTTTGTTGTTGTTGGCATTAGTTAACCATGAACTTTTTTTTTAAAAAAGCCCATCAAAAAAGATCCAAACTGCTGTCTTATCACTAAATGAAATCCTGCCCACAGTTCACTTTTTTATGCCTTTTAGCCTTTATGCTTTGCTTTCCTCTCCCTCAGATGAATGATGTGTGACAAAGATGTTGCTATCCCAGAGAGAACAAGTCTCTGCAAGCTTTGTGCAAATGGACAGCCAAGAAGAGAGGAGATTTGTAAATGCCTCTGCTGTGGGATGTGTGCAGCAGGAACATCTCTTCTTGGGGATCAGAAAGCCCAAATTAGAGACTTGAAAACACCCAAATACTGAGACAATCAGCCATCCCTGTCGGAGTTTATGTGCAGGAACTCACTCCTCAGGCATGGGCAGCTTTTGTTTTCTGCTGGATAGTGTCTCTGATGCCTAAAGAGGGGATGAAATGATGTTGAAGCTTTATTTAAGTTGTGCTAAGAAGAAAAGACTTGGTCTGCCTGTGTCAGTCTGGCAGACTGCTGGAGCCCTCCCTGCTCAGCAATCAATAGCTCACCTGACAGAAAGCTCCTCTGCACAGACTTTCCCCATACTCTGATTGCCCAGGGCTGTCTCCTCGGCACAACTATGACATCCATCATCATTGTTCAGGAAGAAAATTATAGGTTTTCAAAACAGAGTAATCATCCCCCAGGTCTTCTCTCAGCCCCTTACCACTGCCTGGATCTGCCCACCTGTACAGCCACAAGCCCAGCTGACCCATTTCCAAAATGGACCTGGATAGCGAGCAGTGAGCTGCAATTAAAAATGTTCCCCTATATGAGGTGTTTCAGTGATGGCAGTCATGACAACTTACTCCACTCAGCTCAGGTTTAAATTCTATAGGCACTATAGGAGATCTGAGTATGCAGAGACGAAGGACTGGTCTGGAGGAACTCACTCTCCAATTTGCACTCTCGCTCTCTGATTTGCAGAGGAGTAGGGTGGCCTATGAGTCCTGTTCTCATTTTTGTTCTCTTTTGGGAAGAATGCTGCAGAGCTGGGCATTCCTGCATTTCACCACCTGGAACTGACTTACAAGGGCTGCCTCTTACTCAGTGGGAACAGGGAGCAGCACATTTCTGCTTCTCTGCACACCTGAGTTATTTCTCAAACTCATATCTGGCAGAGAAAACTGTCCAGGGTAAGATGTCAGAAACAGAGGATAAGAGGCCAAAACCTGAAAGAATTTGATACACTTGCCCTAAGGACCAAGTGCACTTGACTTACTCATGTCTACCTTACGTAAATCTCAGGGCAAAAAGAGCTTACAAACCTGTCTTGGCTTTTACTAGGTTTGACAGCACTAAGAAGTCAACTTTCATAGCTGATTTCAGATCCAAGGGATATTTTAATTCCTGAGGAAAAGAAAGGACATAACCTATAATGAGGACCCAAGGACATGCCAAATAATTCCATTTGCCTCAGTACTGGAAACTGATAATGATATCCAGGGCTTTTCTCCTGTGACAGGCTCAGAGATATCTGAAGACACACTTAACTGCTCTTTGTTCATTAGATACTCTTATGGTTTGAAGCTTTGCATAACATCTGCTTCTTGTGACAGGATACCACGCCCTCATTACCCCAATCAGAGACACGGTTTTACACTCCTCACATGAGGGTAAGCAAGCAGAGAACAAGGAAGCAAAGATGAGAAACCTTGCCAATGCTCATAACACATCCCTGCTCTTTCATCAAATTTCCAGTCTGGAGAACTGCCAGAGTACTGAAAGGAGACAGAGAGACATGCAAGGAGTGAGGAGGAGAAAAGGAAATTGTCACAAAGCTGATTGCATTGGATTTTCACGAGAAGCCTCACTGTCTGCCTCAGCAGATACACAGGCAGAATATGCACCAAGAGAAACAGCAAATTTGACATCACAGTTCATCCCCACCCCAGGATATGGATGGCTGTCTCCCAGAATGAAGTAACTGGCTTTCCTTTAAAAAGGCAAGTTCCTCATAAAGACACAGAAAGAAAGGGGAAGTGACCTCAGAAACACTCTAAAGGTCAGCTCTCCTGAACCACTCCTGGGAGAGGCTTAGGGAGACCTCAGTGATGGGAGGGGCCTGCAGCCCCCAGACACAGGATCTCGGCACTTTGCTCTGCTCAGCCATGAGTACTTTCATAACAGAATCACACTTGCTGTTATTCAAACTCCTTATTTTCTGGGAATTTCTTGCCTCAGCAGAAGCTCCTATAAGCAGGAATTGACCTGTGGTTATAACTGCTTAAAGTGAAAGCACCATGGTTCCAATTAATTCCTATGTCTCCACTGTTCAGTCTCTACTTGCTCCTCCCCCTCCTTCAAATGACCATAAGAACAGTGACCTCTAAGTACACACTGTAGTGTATCACATCTTGATGGAATACAAAGCCAGGTCAGGTAGTACAAATTCAATTAATTTCATTCATGGGTTTTAATTTGCTTCCTACAGAGTGATTTTTTGCATCCCAGCAAGTTAATGCCGAAGTCAATAATGACTGTCACCATCATTTCAACCTTTCAGTTCAGTTTCCTGAATCACATCTGTAAATCAGAAAAGTTATTGCTGTGAAATGCACGTGCTGTTTATTAGATTAGCTCCCTGTATAGGCCCTGTCATTCCCTACCAACAGAAGTAATTGCAGTTATAACCTGTTAAACTTGGCTTCGTAAGCCCCTGTGCTAGAGGCTGCACAGATTTCTGTTGCCTTCCAACCCATCACTGAAGCTCAGCTCCAGCCTGGGTTCTGTGCCTCGGTGCATCAGGCCAGCAGGCCATTATAGAGCCCTTGACCAAATGCTTGTGTACAGCTGAGGATATCAGAGAATCACAGATTTGTTTAGGTTGGAAAAGCCCTCTAAGATCATCAAGTCCAGCTGTTCCCCCAGCACTGCCAAAGCCATCACTAAACCATGTCCCCAAGTGCCACATCTACACATCTGTTATGCAGATCCCCTCCAGGGATGGAGATTGCGACACTTCCCTGGCCAGCATTGGCCAGACAATGCTTAATGACCCTTCCAGAGAAGAAATCTTTTGTAATATCTGATTTAAACTTCTCGTGGCACAGCCTGAGGCAACCTCCTCTCGTCATATATCTTGGAAGAAGAGACCAACCCCCACCTGGCTTTCAAGGAGTTGTAGACAGCAAAAAGGTCTCCCCTGAGCCTCCTTTCCTCCAGACTGAGCATGTGCTTAAGCCAAGGGGGAATCTTGGCACAAAGGATCTAGAAAAGATGGAAGATTTTTAAAGGAATTGCTGTTTGCAAATAATGCATAAAGCTAACAAAGATATTGCTGGTGATTTTCCTGCAAATGATACGTACAGCTGCTGATGAATTAAACCCAAATTTACTCCTTTTTGAAGTGTTCAGCATGTCATTTCCCACTTGAGACATTCTGGCTAAAGAAGCATAGTACAAATCCTTCAATTTGAATTGTCCTGACTAACATGACGTCTTCTGACATCTCCAGGTCTTGTGGCAAATATAAATTATAGTCAGGGTCTGTACACTTCATTGTCTGGTACAGTCAAAGACACATTTGCTGGCATGGAAACCTCTTCTCCCTTCCTCTGCATTCTTTACCAGGCAGCACACCACTGCCGTGTATCAATTCACAAAATGTTTCAGCACTTAAAATTGATTCCTGTTCAAATTTCCTAAAACCTAAGAAAGAAGACTGCCAGGTTGTAGTGGGCACATTTCAGATTCTCATCTCTCCTTGCCAGTTGATTTGCAAGCCTTTAAAGTCTATAAATAGGACAGCAGCAAAGGAAACTGCCCTTTGCTCCAAACCAGGGTGGTTTGCTTAAAAAAGTATTAAAGGTTAATCAGGACATCGCTATAGGGATTTTATTTGTGGTTCAGTTGCAACTTTTGTTTCTCTGTAAAATGTAACCTGCATTTTCTTATGGCAGACCTTTTTATTAACAGACCAAAGTAAATAAATGGTACAATACTTCCCTTTGTCCTGTGCTATAGAAAGTAGAAAAAGCAGCCAGGCACCACTGCAGCACATTTGTGTTACAGGCTAAATTCCTGGACTCCCTGACCCCCTTTTGACATCAGAATGTTTAATATTATATTCTAGCATTGCAAATAGGTAACAATATCAGTATTTCAAGGGTATTGCTACTTCTTTTGCTTTCCTGTATAATACCAAGTACACGATGCCCTTAAAAACTCCTCAATTGTGATTAAAATCTGTGACAAATTTGTGACTAATCCTTTCTGTGCTTTTTTCAAAAATCTTATAAGGAATACCTATACAGCCCTTGCAATGCTGTGTCTTTCTGCATGCATTCACCTGGTGAACAGTTCAGCTACATCGACGAGGATGACAAACGAAACATCATTGGTTCCTACTTTTCTTTTTGGCAGGTACAATGTTCTGCTTTAGGGAGATTCTTAAATAACTTCATGGCACTGCTCATTTTCAGAGCTCAGTGCATAAAAGCACAAATCATAAAACTCAGCTGCATTTAGCTAAAACATTTTCCAGGGCTCTTGAACTTTTCAAGTAATCCAGGCCTGATTTACAGCTTCCTATAAAAGTCAAGCAGCATTTCAAGGTTCCGTGTGTGTGACCAGTGAAATGATCCCATTTTGACTGCAGTTTGCTTCTCTTCTGTCACCTTTGAATCCTGATGATAAAAATACTCATTTGTGTTAACTAGTTGAATGTGATAAGAATCAAATGAAACATTCACCCAGATCTCTCTGCAGCTTTGCTGCTTTCCTTTTCAGATACCTTTCAGTGTTCCTTACCTTACGGTGCTGCATCACGATGCGTTTCTGCTGTGACCTCTCCAGGCAAGGCAGCCACAAAACTCCCACTCTGGCAGTGAAAACCCTGAGCTCTTCTCACCCCTTCCCCAGGGGCCACATTTCCTCAGCATTTATGCAAACCAGTTTAGCACTGCTGACTCCACTGGAGCTACTTCCAAATTGCACTGATGTTGTTTCTGATTCTGATTTGTATATTTACGGGTTCATAATTAAAGGAACATAAAAGAACATATTACCAAACAGCAGATGACAATATTAATTGGTATATCCCCATTTGTTTTCCCAGATGAATCCTAGACATTACACCCCCTTCATAACATATTTAAAACATCCTTCAAAACTGGGTAGTAGAGGTTCTCCTTTCCCTTCACTTTGGTTGCAGTAGATGGAATAATAGATGTCTAGATACCAACATGTTTACCTATTGTTGTCTAATGGTGTGGCAAAGAGTTGAAATGATGTGGACAAAACCCTGCTAAAAGGAAGATTGTATTAACAACCTCAGCATGTACTTCCAGGAGCTAATGGTGCACACTGGCAAAAACATCCATCACATTTCTACATTGGGTTTGTTCTGTTTCAGGTTCCAGTCACTGGCTCTTACCCTTTTCTCCTAGATTAAGGCATATGAGTGCAGAAGCGACTTTGTCTGGTGATCATATGCTCTCTCATCTTGCTGTCTTAATGGAAAGAGCCTTTGTAGAGGTTTTTGTCCAAAAAACTGACCTTGGAACTCTTTCATGTGACCACTGTTCAAACATTCTATTTACTATGTGGACAACAGTACTGCAATCCACTGCAGTCAAAATCTACCTTAGCTGATACAGTTTTCACACTGCAAGTCCTAGTTCACATCTAAATGTGACTAATGAACCTAATTCATATCTAAATGTTTTGTCCTAATGAGGTGCATCTATGATTTTCCACCATGCCTTAGTAATTAATGTTTTTGAAACCCTGAAAGTACATACAGATATTAAGACTTGCCTTAATTTTTCCATCTCAATTATAAACACACATTTATTTCTATGTTATCATCATTCCCACCAATTTCCTTTCCTGTGGACAACTTGTCGTTGTTTATTATTTAGACAAGAAAGTCTAAAATTTTCCTTCTGATGACTCTTCACTGTGTTAGAAAATGCCCAGCTTTTGCATTTAGAACAGTGATGTCATTAATAATATTTTACTAGTCCATGCAGGTGATTCCCACAAAATCACATAGAAACTGAAATCCCTCCCAGTAAGTGTGTTTCCACATTGGAATTCAGAACCTAGAGTATTCCCCCTGGTTGTGACGCAGGGACTGCCTGCACTGTGGCTGGAAATGCTGGGCATCCATTAATACCAAATTTTTTAATGAAATATAAACTGAGACAAAGCAATAACAGACCTTTTAGAAAATCTGTGATGAGAATGAAGATTTGGAAGCCTCTTACAGAGACTGTCAGCAGGGAGTATGGGAGAAGAGTCAACTGGTGAAGAGTCTGGCTGAGACACACAGACGTCCCTCCCGACCTGCAGTAGTTTGGTTCCTCGGAGCAGGTTCAGCTACCTGCAGTACTAAACTCACACTGGGTACAAGTTTCCCGTGGGATTCTCCATAACCAGTGGCCTTTCAGCACCAAAGGCAGGGAGAGAAGAGGAGTGAACACAAAAAAGTGCAGCAAATGCAATGGGAAAAGTGCTGTGGAAGGTCGGAGAGCCCTTAAAATGATCACCCAAAGTGTAATTAAAATTACTCTCTAGGTTTTACCCCAGTATTTCTAGCAGTCAGACCCCAAACTTCAAAACAAACTATCCAAATAATGAAGATATGTTCTTAATAAGTACATTAGTAGCTGCTTGTAACAGCAGGAGGATAAATTTCAATGCAAGAGAGAATGAAATTTTAGATAATGTTTTGGTAAAGTCTTTTAAATCTTTCCTTCTTTTTAAAAAATTCTTCCAGACAGTCAGAAAATTCTGGACAGTAACTGGAAGCTGTTCTGGCATGTTACAGGAATTATACAAATATCTGCTGTGTAAAAATTCAATATATGCTTAAGAAAACAAGCAGGACTGCCAAAGGTATTAACAAATCTTGAGCATAAGAGCACACTGCGTGGGGAGATTAATGACCTCAGACACAAGAATATCTTCCTGAGGAAGTGAAGAAGCACTGAGGTATGAATGCAAAAGAATTGTAGCATTTACATAAACCCTGCTCAGGCTCTAAATCATCCTTGGTCAAGGTTTCAGTGTTTGCAAGCACCTACAGGCTCAGATCCTCTGTTTATTCCTCCTCCTTTCATCTCTGCCAAGTCAGCCCTCAATGAGTCCTTCATTCATTGTTTGCTGAACAATTCTTGAAATGACTGCAAAATGTACAAATAAACTGAACAGAAAATGCCTATCCAGAAAAAATTATTGTAATGGCTACTTAAAACAATTCTAGTCTCCACAATATCTAGAATTCCACAGAATTTTAGAATGGTTTGGGTGGGAAGGAAAGTAAAGATCACTTAATTCCTATGCCCCTGCCATAGGCTGACACACGTTCCCATAGACCAGGTTAAATAAACAACAGTACAATGTAATCCTTATCTCCGTGGCCAAGAGCATTAAACCCACAACCATACACACTGAACTCGGCTGTAATTCTGTTAGTAAAGTTATTGTAACATTTGTGCTATGAGATGGCAACTCAGCAGCCATCTGAGAATGGCTACAGGTAACTGCACATCCAAACGTTTGTGGCTCATGCTGAGTATAATGAAACATGCAAGCCCTTGTCATATCCTACTTTATGGCAAAGCAGCTGGCTCAAAACTCAAAAAATGCAATGATGTAGCCAAAGCAAGTGCTGGAACCTGGGCATCTTCTGTCCCAGCAGGTTGCTCTGTGAAATGTGCTGTACAGCATCCAAATGATGCACACGGAGCACAGGTACCACAGAGGGCTCAGGCTGTGCAGGGATTTGGTCACGCTTTGATGCTCCCAAGGAATAACAACCACCATCAGGGTGATCCCACTGCAGGCACGGCCTGGCCGTACGACCTGCCCAGGTAAGAAACTGTTGCTGGTAGAACACTGATGCTTTTGGGGAAAAAAGTATTTTAAGGCTAAAATAAATGCAAAGCTATGATATAATGAGAAACAGTGGGCATATAACTAAATCCAGCATATTTCTACATCTTTGCCTGTAGAAGAGAACAAAGATATTATAAATCCCTTCCCTCAAATTACCCAGAATAAGAGAGGTTTCTTGTGTGCTGTTTTCCTGGATCTATTTCTGTTCACCATCTTCAGCTGAAGTCACTCTGCATCTGTTAACTCCTTGGCCTTTCACCTTTTTGTGGAGAGGCTTGGGCCTATAAATAACTACAGCCAAGTGAATCTGGTGCTTTTTGAGGTGGCAGAAGGATGCCTTTGAAGGGCTGGCCCTGGAAACTGCCTGGTTCTGAACAGTGTCTCCATGAAGTCACACAAACTGGGGGAGGTGAAATTAGAACATTTAGAGACCAGAGCAGCCTGAGCATAAATATTTGTGGGGAAGGAAAAGTGAATTTAACAGGTAAACCTTATTTAAAATGCACCAAAGGAAGACTGCAGGCTTCTCCAACTACCCATCCTAATTATCTTCAGGGATAATGACAAAGAGAAAGGCAGACACCCAAAGCAATCAGGGTCCAACTCTAATTCTGCATTACCCATGTTATAGAGAATACAAGGAAGTATGCCCCTTTATTTTTTGGCATATTCTCATGTTGTTCCTGTCAGCCTGCTTCTTTGGATTCAGATGTCTGTTTTCATTCCATCACTGCAAGTGAAAATGCATGTGGAATCAAACCACTAATCCAAATATTTCCCCAAATATCAAGAAAAATCAAATCTGGATTGCAACTTGCTACCTCAGGCACTTTATTAAATGCAAATTATTCTCATTAAAAGTAGTGTACCAAAGTCTGATCTCCAGACATACTACTGACTTGATCAAGCCTCCTGCTGAACAAAGCTATAAATGTGATTATAAATATTAATGAAGTTCATGTAAATAACATCTCCCATAGTGCTGCTGCTGCTGCTACACAGGTAAAGTGCACAAGAAATTTATTTATTTATTTATTTATTTATCATCTTAGGGAGGTGATCCACTTCTCTATTAGAAGGAAAGAAGGGAGCCACGAAACAATACAAGAAGTACCTTGAAGTAAGGGAGAGGCTGAGCCACTGGCAAGGCCAAACCCCTGTTATTAGAAGCAACTTGGTCCTGGACAGCATGGATGGCTCAGTTTCCAGACACAAAGGATTCCACTCCTTGGCAGGAGCCTGCTTGGGACAGTGATTTAACTCCTGAAACCCTCTCACAGGCAGTGGATGATTCATTTTGCAGGGGTACCTGTGCAGTGTCCAAACCCCACCTCTGCCCATGAAGGATGGTGCTGTCTTGGCAGAGGAAGCTGTGGCAGAGCCCATGGACTGGCAGATACAGCTTCAAACAAGCTGGTGCTCAGCCCAGGCAGTGCAGGGCTGCTGTGGGGAGAGGACCAGGTGGCCTTTAACTCACTTTTAGTTTAGACCCTGCCTCTCTGCTTCTTTACCAAAAACAGCCCACACACACACAAGGAAAATAATCCTTGGCACCATGTTGGGTAGATGGTCAGGAATATCTTCCCAAACCAGCCAGTCCCCACTGTTGCTCCATGGCAATGCCAAGGTCAGAGAGGACAAGTTTCTGCCCCAGGGTGTGTTACCTCAGCTGCTCCATGGCAGGATGGCCTCAGTGGGCAGCTGGCAGAGTCCCAGGGTTGTCTCATGAAATCCTGACGGGGCTGTGGATCAAGGAGCTGTGTAGCTCAGTGACAAGGAACGTAATGCAGAGTGAAGGGTGCCTAGAGGTTTTCCAGAACACTGAGTTCAGCACCATTAAGAAGTCCAAAAGGGAAGATACAGGCCAGCTCTTACTTTGTCTCCTACTCTTTAAGCAGACAGCTGCTGCTGGTGAGATTTTCATATCCTCTCTCTGATCTGCCCCATAATGAAGGAACAGCTCCCACACACCTTCAATGCAGACATGGCTCAAGAGGTCAGTGCAGTCACTCTGCATCTGCCAGCAGGACTTTTGCCATGGCTGAGGAAGTTCCTGGATTATTAATGCTGTGATTTTTATCTTTTATTTGTGATTGTGTTTTGTTCTATTGCATAGGGCTCAGGATGAGAGAATAAAGTCTCTTCAGGATAGGAGAAAGGGAATTTGAGGCAAAAATCTCATTAATAGATCATTCTGGTAAAACTGCTCAGAACCACTCTCCCCCAGAGGGAGTAATGGCTACAAAAACTTCCCTCTTATTTTATTTTTCTATCAGAAAACCTTGAAACTAAAAAGAAATCTCATCAGTCAGGAAAAGAATGCTTGGTGTGGCTTTGTTTAGGTTTTTTTTCTGATGAGAATTTTTGCTTCTATTTGTCTATAAATAAATAAAGACTGTTAAAAGTTGCCTTTCATATTTACATTCCAATCTTGCTGTGCTGATCCTCCCTGCACATGACATGTTTCCTTAGTGATCAACAGGCAGAATATGTATCCATAAGTATATATCCATGAGGAAACATGGCCCTATAACTCATTACTGAGCTGTACTTATTTTTTCATTTTCAAATTACCTTGTAAATATTCAGGAGCATGATGCAGAACAGGACCTACCTACGTGCCTCCTATTCACGTCACTGAGGTGTCTTATTTTGGAGTTTAGGAATGTGTGCAATATGCGTGAAAGAGATGAATAATTAGCGTGATGATTGCCAAGAAAACAGAAGCAAAGCTCATGAATGACAGTCAACATACACAGAGAGCTGAAGAGCCAGCACAAGGCAAGAGAATGAGTAACAACACTCACAGCTCATTCTTATGGGCTCAGCATGGATTCAGTTTTCCATGGCCAGGACGCCCCTGGAGGAAGATGGACTGAGGAGGGTGACTGCCTGACTAGAAAAAATTTTTGAGTCCTGTTTTTCTCACGCAATAAGAGGGAAAAATGCCTCAACCCAGAACTGAATTGTTACTCCTTGCATGGAGGGGATGCAACTCGCAACAGGAGTGCTGTGGTGCTGTCACACTTGGCAACTCTTCAGCCCTGTGCAATGTCACCTGCACAAAACTGCTGCTCCCTTCCTGTTCCTGCTTTTGTCCCTCTGGCTGTGGGGATCCTCAGCAAGAGGACAAACCTCTCTACCTGCAGCTCTTGTGCTGTGGGATGGTCCAGGATCAGAGGAGCTTGTGTTTGATATAGTCTTTCTTCCACATCTTTTAATTTGTGGAGATGCCCCTTTTATTCTTCTCCTTGCTAGAAATGGGAGGATGGCATCTGCTCCCCCTGTTCCATGTGTCAGAACACAGACTTGGCTCTGCTATCTATCAGCAAAGTTTGAATTAATCCATTCCCTGGAATTTGGAGAGAGCAAATGTAGGTGGCAGACAGGACTGATTCTTGAAACATCCTTTTCTTCGGCTTAACCAGTTCTGTGAATGTGAATGTGCTTGATTATCTGCAGCTCAGACAGCTCCGTGTCTGAGCAGCTGGAGCAGCAGCCAGCCTGGAGGAAGAGATTCCACTGCTCCCCTCTTCTGCTCAGCTCCCCACAACACTGTCCGATGAGCCTGCCTTCCCACTTTTGCAATAGCACAGGGGTTCTTAGCTGGACGCTCTCAAAACCTCTTGCCAAAAACTGACAAATCCTTTCTTGATCTCCCTAGATGGAATCTTGGAGTGAAAAGCAAGCATTCCTTTCAGGGAGAGAGGCACTGCCCTGTGTGAAAGACTGATACTGTAGGAGCCTGGAATTGAAGGTAAGTGTTTTAAAGGAGAATTACAAGGATTTGCAAAAGTTGGAGTGAATCTTAAGTCTGAATCACAACTAGCTGAAGAGCAGGTATTTAAAGTGGCTTTAAATCAGGAAGCAAATCAAAGAAAAAATCTAGAAAGAGCACTCAACAATCTATTGTAGGACAATCGCCTGAAAGTTCTCATCACATTCACCCCCAGTTTTAGCAATTATGGACAGGAATAGAAAGAAGGCAGACTCCTCAAGGCAGGCTGATCTGGTACAACCCTGAAAGAGAAATGTCATGACAGAAACATGGCAGTGACGAAAAACTGCCATGGTGTTAGTTCTGCACTTGGCCCTTCTGCACAGCTCTGCAGTTCCTAATCTGTTCTGGTATTACATACATAAACTGGGCTATATAAAAGCTAAAAATATGGGATATAGGCATAATGTGCCTGTAACAAGGGAAACACGAGTAACTGCATGAAATAGAGTGTGATTAATTGCAGATTTATTTAGCAATGCCTGATATACTAAATGATGTAATCTTTTAATGACATGACACCTGTAGGCACATAGCCACACTTATGTCCCCAGCTACAGATTTGCAACATAAACTGGAAAATATTTTGGTCCAGCTTCTCTTGCAATGTTTTCCTCACTTTTCTCACATATCAAAGAGTATGTCACATCTGGTGATATTGGAATATCATTGAGAATTATTTAACATAAAACCACTGGTAACTGAGTGACTTGCTGCAGGGTTTCTTGGGTTTAAGGGTTGGGGGTGTTTTTGTAACAAGTATTTGTTCTGAAAAATAATTACTCTGTGCCTGTCTTTCATGAAAATATTGAAACAGACAGTAGTGGTCTTGGCATTCTAATAAGGATGTGACATTTCACAGCTTAATGCTTATTCTTGCAAGGGAAGACGGGGAATTCAATCCATTTTTCATTGACCCATGAAGAGTCTCACTGAAACTGCAGTTTTGTCTTAAACTCAGAGAATGATGAAAGATGGGACGAGAAAATGTTTTTAAAACTATATTTAGCCTATTCTTCTGTCCCAAGACACAGTCAAATATACTAGATCATTCCTTGAAAGTCTTTCCTTTAACATTCAGGTTAAGTGAGAAAAACAGCAGTGAAAAATTACCCAGGGAAAAATTAGAGGGAAAACTGAGCAGTGAACAGACAGGCTATCATGAAAGATGGGAAGACACCCAGGTGAGCAAACAACCCAAGGCCAGGTCTCACCAGTAGTAAATCAGCTATTCCCTCCACACACCTGCGGGACAGAAACTGTGCAGTCCCCCTCAAGGCTGATGATTTACTTGCCACCCCAACTCATAAGTCTACCAAAACTAAATTGCTACCAAAACGAAATTCTTATTAAGATGTTTGCACAGAAAATAGGCTGGGGTACCACATCAATAAGGAGACCAAGTTTTGGGGAGATAACTTTTCTTTAAAATCTTGAGTTGCATGGGCTCAGAGAATGGTTTGGGTTGTAAAGGGTCTTCAAGGATCACCTATTCCAACCCTTCTCACTGTGGGCAGAGACAATTCCACTAGACCAGGTTGCTCAAAGCCCCATCCAACCTGACCTTGAACACTTCCAGGGATGGGGCAATCACAATTTCTCAAAACAACTTGGTTTCATCTCAAAGTTCAGTTTGAGCTGTTAGCAAGGTTAGTCACAGGGAGGAATGTCTGGTGGCAGGAAGAAGGTAGAAATACGGCCATGAACAAAATGAGGTTGAAGTTGAATAAAAAGGGCTGAATTGCTTTGTTAGCATTTAGCCAGTCATGTGAACCTAGTGATTCATCTGGCCCCCAGTCCTAAAGTTAAACCTCAGTGCAGCTCAGCGTTAAATACGCAATTAGCTTTCAACATCTGACACTTCAAAAGTATTCACAAAAATCACACCTAGTTCCTGAACAAATCAATCAAATGTACTACTCCTTTTAAATTTTCTATGTACAAAGAAATTGTAGCTATTAGCCCAGAGGGAATAATCCCAGCAAATCCATCAATCTGAATGTAAGAATAAGGGATAAAACACCTTATGTGAAAGGCACATCAGTAATATCACTCCTGAGTTGGACTGAGAGCTTTTTTGCTAATGTCAGTCCCAGATACTGCTTCACACAATAGCCAGAGCCAGCAGCCTTTTCAAGCATTGCTCATTAAAAATGTCAAAGAGCACAAAATATCTGGATATAATGATGTCACCTTAAATGGGGAAAAATAGAGAGGCTTTCCCTTCTGAATGGCTAGTACTCTTAAGTGGAAACTAGGGCATAAAGAAGAAACTCAGCAAAAATTACATTTTATTTAATAAGAACAGTTACCCAGGATACGTGTGAGCCTTGCAGGAGAGCAGGCTAACACTGGGTGGCAAGGGATGAAACCAGCCTGTGGTCTGCCAGATTGCTTCTCCCTTTGCTGAGCAGTGTGAATTAACGCTTAAAGCTGAATTGTTGTTGGGTTTTTTGTTTGGGGGATTTGGCTTGGGGTTTTCTTAAGGTGGGGTGGGGTGTTTATTCACTTTTGAGCTGCTCGAGGCAGCATGCACTTATCCTTCTGTACCTGGGCAGAAAGGAATTGCTCTCCCTGCCTCTACTGCACTGTTCTTTAACAGGAAGTTCCTTCCAACTCCTTTGCAAACACCGAGCTCATTTCTTCCCTCTGCTTTCCCATGCAGGAACATTTGTATGGAACAACGTGTTCTTCCACACAGGACAACTCTCCTGGCTGTAGCACTCTCTTTGCACCATTAGGTTTTAGGCCAGCAGATGACCAGAAGGAATCATTAGACAGATACCCAGTGAGTTTTTCTGTTGTGTGCCCTCGTCCTTGTGGACATCCTGCTTGCGTGGGAAGCACATGGGACCCCTCCTGTGCTGGCAGGGAAGTTGTGACCACATGCCTCACTGAGTCCTGGTTGTGCAAGATGGGATTTTCAGCAGGGTGCGCTTGTCTCAAGGCTGGTAAGCACCCAAGGAACAGCCAGCAAAGCACACAGACCTCTCAGGGCAGACATTATCCCTGCAAAGTGCAGAACCTTCTTTCACATTGATCAGCTTTTGTTATATACACAGAAATAATTCTTGTTTTCACAGAAATCAGTAAGCACTCAGGAGTCTACCAGCCCAGCAGACTCACTCTACGCCCTTAGGTGTCCTGCTTTTCTCTCTTTTTACCAAGAAAAGACAATTCAATTCATTCTCACCACCAGCAAGAGTCTACAGATCTACATTAGGTGATGCTTTGTATATTCAGTGCTACAAATCTCCTGCTAGAGGGAAGAAAACGTGATAAGGTTTGAACAGTTTAAAATATTTCAGAGAAGCTTTTATCTTTTATGACTGAGGACATTTCCAGCAGGAGAAAGCCAAGCAAGGACAAGGCTTATAAGTCAGTGCAGAATGCTCCTTGTAAGTTCCCACAAGGAAAAGGAAGATACACTGAAATGCAATAACAGAAGATACTTCCTCACCCTCCATCACACCCTTAAATAAGGTGCAAATGCAGAGCTCTCTGCTTCATAACACCCACCTCCTCAGGGCAGCACGGGCACTGGTGGTCACAGCTCTCTCTGAGAAAGAGCAGCTCGTGCAGTCCCAGACACAGCACAGACTTAGCAGAGTGCAAAGGTAAGGTGAAGATCTGCATCATTCCTCCACCAGAGCCTCTGTTTTCCTGAACTGTGAACACCTTCCTTCAGGGCAGTAATGGGGTGACTGAGCTCTGAAGGGGAAGAACAAAGCCAGAGGAGCATGGGGAGCACTTTGTGGAAGCCTCTGACCAGAGCAGCTCATGCAACGTTTATGCAGCCAACACCAATAGTTTCATAACTGATTTCTGACCAAAGCAGATTCAAACCTACACAAGAAGGTGCCAGCAAACATTATTTCAACTTCTTCCCCCACCTCATTTACCCTGTTTCCTGCATCTTATCACGGGAACTGTAGGAATGGTGAGATTTTCTGTCCCAGACACTTTCTTATTTTGTAAAGCTGGCAGGGGTAGTGCAGGTCAGAAATTCACAGCAGCTCCCTGGGCCAAAGAGGTTTATAACTGATCTGATAAGGATATTGTTGGTATGAGAAGTCCAGCACTGTAAATTGTACATTAACAGTTGTCTTCTGCAAGCACAAAGGACTCTTCAGCTTTTACGAGAGATGGGTGAGTTGAGCAGATCATATTCAAAACCTCATCTTTAGGACTGGAGCTAAGATGAGGTTAGAACACAATTAAACATATTTAAATTAATTATTAGATCCACTTGATAGTGTTATCTGGTAGCAAGATCTTCTAGTCTGAAGCAGGCCAAGTTATACTGTCTTTATTCATTCTCTTGTGGCCTATATATGATGACGTGGGATTTTTACCAAGGAAAGTACACAAAGTTATCAATGTTTCAGCCTCAACATGAACATTTATTAAAAATACTTGATGTAGTACAAGGCAAGATTTATAGTCACAACCTGGTGCTTGAACTTTATGCCCCTTTTACCCCCCTGTATCCATAAATGTGTTTTCTTTTGCTAGCTTTTGGAGATATGGATGAAAATAAAAATTTATTCTCTAGCATATGTGATTTCAGAATATAGGATATGTGCAGCAGTACTTCCCTGCTCTTCCCTGACGTATCTTCTATCGTGTTACCCCTCTGCTGAAAATCCACATTTTTACATTTCTTTAGTTCTAAAATACATTACTTCAGTGACTCATTTGTTATTAACACGAAATTTCATATGTTGCTGAGATAAAGCTGTTGGTGTTCATACTGCACAGATGCTGCCACATCTTTTGGATGTCTGTAGTAATTGTTTGCACACTTCAGTTCAGTGGACTAAATCCACACTATATTTAGCTGAATGGTCCTGTATCACTTTTCCTTATTCTCTTCTACTTCCTATTCCCCATTCAGGAGTAACAGCTCATTAGCATCATGTTAGTTAATTAAAATTAAACCTTGATCATCTGGACGTGCCCCTTTCTACAGAAACAAGCAGAGCTCAGCCTCTTACAAGTCCAGAAAGAACATTAATTTTAACACTGCAGAGAGAAGTGTAAATCTACTAATCTGTGATTTAACAGCTATTTTTGAAACTTTTCACTGATTTCCATACATAAAATAATACACAGGAGTGAAAGACATTCATTTTGAAACAAAATTCTTCTTGGGTGACAGGTGACTTAGGAGTTCAGGCTGTCACTAATCCAACAGCATTTGGGATTTAAAGTGATTTTATTCTTGTCAGAGTGATAGTTTATAAAAGGTAGATGTACAGAATCAAAAAATTGATTTTGACAATGAAACCCTTTTTCTGAGAAAGTTTCTCCCATTACAGAACCCAGGAACTGGGGCTGGCCACTGAGATAAGGATACATGGGATGCTTTGTGCATAGCAAGAGGTGCATTACTGTTCCAGCATGGATTCTGTAACCTCATAGCCCTGCAGGTCTTATCACCTGTTTTGAGAGGACACAATTCACAGATTCACAGAATATTCTCAGTTGGAAGGGACCCACAAGGATCAATTCCATCTCTTAAATAAATGGTCAGTACTACCACAGGGGGAAATCCACAGCACAACATCACAAGACCAATTGGTTAACTTCTCAATTTATGCCAAATCTTATCCATATTTTGTACAATATTCTGCAAGGTGTTCAGAGGGCATCACTAAATTTCACACTTGCATTCACCCTCCTGAGACCAGGAGATCATCTCCTCTGACACTGATTAATATGTCAAAAGCTCCACAGTGCTGACAGTCAGATCATGGGAGAGTTTTACAGATATCTGAGCTTACGTTTGTGCACATTTTCCTTCAAATTCAGGCCTGAGCCATTGTCTACAAATGACTGATCCTGCTTGGATCCACATCTCACTGCTCTGGGGGGGTTCTGCAAAGCCAGAGTGGCTGCCTGGGGCAGAGCAGCCCTGCAAAGTCACTTCTGCCAGCAAAACTCACAGGAACTTCACAAGATGGTGAAAAAGGGATGAGAAGAAATGTTGTTATCCTTCCAAGGCTGTTATCTTCATTACCCTTTCAGTTTTGCCAGAAAATAAAGCTTTGGTTCCTGTGTTATGCTTGGGAACACACAATGCCAGAGTGAGAAAAATCACTGCCCCAAAGATCTCCTAGTTTAAAATGAGGAAAGAGGGAGATGGACACAAGTTCTCCAGAAAGGGTGTTGGGACTATAGGTAAGAGTAGAACTGGTTTATGTACTGCTGTAGATTTTACACACAGAGATATACACGAACAGAACTCAAGCACAAGAATTACAGGAATTACAATACCTTCACAGTTTGCTATTAAAATGAAATGTGAAACTGAAGCTGCTTTCCAGATGGCCTGGGCAGTTCCTCCTGGGGCCAGGCACAATGCAGTGGGAGCAAACACAGAAGTTCCTGACAGAAGGAGCAAAAGAAAATGGGCACTTGGAAATAAGTCCTTCTAGCAGGCTAAAAGCCTCCTGCCTGGACAGTTGCCCAAACAAGAGCAAACCTTGCTCTCGCCTCCCAGGATTCAGAGAGGTTTAACCCAACCTTCAGATTTGAGCCAGAGTTTTGCTTTTGGTTAGCATTTCCTGAGCAGCAGCTAAGTCAAATAAGACCTCTTGGTATTGCTTCCTGTGGGAATTGTGGTAGTAAGCAAACATATTAATTGTTTAGGTATTTCTCTAAAATAAGTTTTACCAGATTGAGTTGTTTCTTCAGAGGAAAGCACCTCTTGCCCGGGTTATCTCGAGACACATATCAATATATTTGTCTCTGCTGTTCTAATAAGCCTAGGGACAGCCTGAATCACAAAGAATATATTTTTACCATGGAAAATCTTTAGCAACTGTCGAAGCTTGTTTCAGTAAAACACACTCAGAGGGAGCTCATAAACATTCAGTGTGTGAATCACGCCTGAACTAATACAATGTGTGTTGTGATTGTAAGGGTAGGAGGAACCCAAACTGTCACAGTTTGCTTCACAGTTTAGAAAATTAAGCTCTGTTGTGTTCCAAGGAGGAGCTGTCACAGAAGTGGATGCTTCCTAACTAGTGAAACAACCCAGTCTGAGAACACTTAGGAGAAGAGCTGTGGTCACTGTCCTGCCCTCATCTCAAACACTTTATTACCTGTCCTAAAATAAGACTGCACGAGTGAGACCCCAACCTTCAACAGCTGCCAGGCACCTGCAAAACTGCACACCTCGTCTTCCACCTTGGCACAGGGAGGCCGAATTCCTTAAAGCTTCCATTCCAGCCTGTGCAGACCCACGAAATAGTTGGGCTGTTTTTTACTTCCAAGTGAAGGAACCAACTATAGCCCAGAGCTGCCAGAGTGCTGCCAGGGGAACCACCAGGCAGAAAAAAAAATCGGGTTGCATGCTGTGAGAGAAAAGCAAGAATGACTTCTGGTAGTGAAGTCACCATGAACGGTTATCAGTCCATGAGAGCTATGATGATGTGAATACATTTTAAATATATTCTTCCACTCCAGCATCTTAATCTGCTCTTTGTTTAACCAGCCAGAACACACTGCCAATGCCTTGTTCTGCTCCAGTGCTTTATGCTTGATAAGTTTTTATCTCTGTAAGTGATTGCTCTTTTTGCATGTTACAGTGGATGGTGTAAAGCTAAAGGAAGGTTCTGAAATGCTCCTGCATTATTGTTCTAGTGAGAAAGGGCTACAAAACTGGAACTTGTACATGAAATTAGTATCATTATCTCCTTTCTGGGTAAATGCAAAATTTAATAATGTCTTTCTAATAGCTCTCACAGATCTCACTTATCACCACAGATAATTAAACACAAATATTCTATTGTATTAAGGGAAAAATGCCAGCAAGATATTCTGAGAAAAGTTTGTCTCTAACTGAATCTATTGTGTCCTTAGATTAATGTTGTGATTCAGTACTTCGTGTTCTGTCTCCTTTTTTTTCATGCATTTTTACTACTTTTCCTTGGTTCCCTGATAAATCAATAGGGTTACAGGGAACGATTTTGTAGAGGAAGAATAGAACAACTGATTGACTGAAAATATTCTCAAGCTTTATTCTAAAAGTGAATGCCTGACTTTGCATCACAAACTGAACTCCACTCTTGCTCCCATTTCAGCCAACGTGTCACTGGCAGCAGCCAGAACAGACAGGAATGTGACAGCCCTGGATGGTGGCAGGAGAGCTGGAGGTGACCTCTCCACTGCAGTTCAGGTGGGGAGTTCAAGAGATCTTTTATGTCCTCAGGACATATGGAAATTTGTCATATACATCACCAGCCTGGACCCTTTAAGACAAGGAGCAGCTGAATGCTCCTCAGAATGGGAGAAACCCAAAAACAATACTTGAATTCATCTTAGCTAAGCCCTCCCAAGCTGCTCCAGGCACAAAGTGCCTTTTCTTCAGGAAGATGGGGTATGGAGGTAAAAGCCGTGAGGGAAACCCTCCTGTTTCTCATTCTACAACTGCAAGTATTAACTCTGAAATTACTTTTGCTATGATGATGTGATGGGAGCAAAGGGACTGCCTTACAAAAATATAAAATAGACTGGCTCTATTACAGACAGTTAATAATGTACACAGGGCTTGCAACAGTCATGTAACTACAGATTAATAATTCAGCTTCAAAATTAGAAACAATGATAGCATTCATTTTTATTACTGAGCAAAGAGAAAGAAATTACTTGAAAATTTTTTTGTCCAAAGTTCTTTTTGGGAAAAAATTTCTTCCTGAAATCCGAATTGCATTGAAAGGCCAAATTTTAAATCCAAATGCTTCTTGGGAATGAGGTATTTCAAAATCCTGGGTTTTTTCTTTCAAGAGAGCAAAGATTGTTCATCCTCTCTGACTTTTCCGCAGAGTTGTGTTGCCTGTTCTTTGTAATGACAGGAAACTGTTGTGAACAACCCCTGGGGCAGCAGCAGCAGCACATATTTCCCAGGAACAGGAGGCAGCTGAAAGGATCTTATTTCCCCCCAAAGAAGTATACAAGCACATTTCATGTGAGTGGGAAGAGGAGCTGAGTTGTTTTGGGACAACTATTTTATCTCTCTTAAGAGTTGTCCTGGTGTTTCTGAATTCCCTGTTGACTGCTCACTCTATAGTTAAAGAAAATATAGATGAAAGGTTACAGCCTTCAAAGTGCTGCAGCTTTTTTCTGGCTAACCACAGCTGTTTGGGGAGGTGGACACACAGCATGTGCTGCAGTTCACTGGAAATTTGTACTAAAGGCAGAGCTAAGCTGGGATGGAATAAAATCAAGGAACCACAATTCAAGCTGTGCCAGTCCTTCCTCCTCTACCTTCCCCTTCATCCATCTTCCTTCTCACACCTCCTCCTGCTTTGATACTTATCATTTGGCAAAGAGGTTCTCCTGCTCAGTGTGTCCGGAGCGAGCAGGATGAGAAATCTCTGCGATGAGCAGAAGTAGCAGGTCACTTCCCTGCCCTCCAGCCCATCTGCCTCCGAGAGCCCTGGCTATGCAGAGGCAGCACTGGTGCCAGGATAAGGTGAAAACACCGCAGGGATAATTTCAGGCCACTGAGCTGAGTTTTAATCATGTATCTTCCACTAATGTCAGAAGAAATTACAGGGCTAAATCCCTGCAAGCTGTTTTGGATATGTGAAAGTTAATTTTACAGCTATTGCTGGGGCAAAGAAATAGGACTGCCCGCTGGCAGAGGCAGCAACTAACAGAGACTGGCAGGGCAGAGAGAGATTAGCAGTTGGAAAAAACACATCCCACTCCATTATCCCCCCAAAGGGTGACAATGCTTCTGGCACAGGACACTTCACTGTCACCCCTGGTACAGAGGAGCCAGCACCCTGCACACACTCCAGCCCTGCTTCACTCTCGGGAAGGACGGGGATGCAGGATCGCTGTAAGGATTTGTACACGAGTTCTTTTTAGCCTCTGAAACATTTGGGCAGCTCAGTGCCAGGCCAAATAACTGCCTTTACCAGCAGCCTCTGATCGTCCGAGTTAACTACCAGTGACAGAAGCATCATGATATCTCTTAGTGCTCACAGCAGGACTGGCACAGCATCCCTGCCCCCTGCAGCACCCAAAGTAGCTCCACTGGCTGGTGAATGTCTGAGACACCTTGTGCCCGGGGCAGTGGGCACTGCTCCCTTCAGAAATGCTCTTGCAGACGCTGGCAGGCACAGCACAGGCACTCGGGATGTGCAACAGGTCGTGCCAGACCATCTTGCAATAAACAGAGCTCTCATTTCACTCACAGACAACAGATCTAGGGTTGGGGTTGTGGTGTTGGTTTTGTTCCTTTTTTTTTTTTCCAGTAAAGTTTAGGAATTTTTGTCCTCCCACTTCTGAACCTGCCTGAGATCACTGCCATGCTTCCATTGCTGTCACTGCTGGAAAGGCTCTAAAACATCCAGGAGCCTTTGAAAAAGGAGAAAGTGAGCAGATAAATGACTAGAAACTCTGTAGATATTGTTTTTAAAGGCTTTGTATTTAAAAATGGTTCAAAATAAGATATAATACCTTCTGCATGCTTCATTCAACAGCTGCAGGATTAATGCCACCACAGCTGGGGAAACACTTAATGTGCTTCCATCCATAGGAGCCCAGCTCACCCAGAGTCTCCCTGGGGAACATTTTTGACTATTCAGGATAAGAAGTTCCATGGGATAACAGCACTTTTCATCTCAACAGAAAGCATTACCTGCATGCAATAGATTCTTTTAGCAATTGTGAGCCCACCTGAGCCTGTCAGTCACACTACAGCAGAAAGAATTAGAACTAAAGTATTTGGTAAAACTTAAAAGATTATTGTGGAATGAATTCACCGTAGCAGTCAAGCTGAATGTTAGTTTTCCTGATCACAAAACCAATGGACAAATCTACTGCAAGCAGGGATCTCAGTCATTCCTTTATATCAATGCTGACAATGATTTCAGTGGTTTTACATTTACGGCAAAAGCAAATTTGGCTCTAAATATGAATTTAAAAATCTTTCTCAGAAAGATCAGTGATGGAGAAAACCACAGCAGAGCTTTTCACATGTTTTCAAACTAAGACAAATGTGGTAAAGATAACAACGTTTACTTAGCTGCTCTCTGTGCTGATTAGACCAAACACAGGACAAGGACACATCCATTGCAGATAATGTTTTCAGCACTCACTGCTGAGGCCATTTAATTAATTTTTCTCCTGGGGTCAATATCAAGTTATGTCAATAAGCATTTGAGCTCATCCAGCACCGAAAGCTGAATCTGTTTGTTTGCTCTGGCAGTTTTATCTTGTAAACGTGGCTCTTGCTGCAAAGTATAACCACAAAAACACCTCAGGAATTTTAATTTTTTTTGGTTTATAGAAGAATTGCTCCCATTGAAGTTGAAAACTACTGTTGTTCTTGTTTTAAACAATGATGTAGTTCCCTTTAGAGAAAAAAGATCTGTTAGGAAAAAAAAAAGAGAAGTTGAATTATTAATGGATTTTTTTCTAGCTGAACTAAGTATAATCCACAAGACTTTTTCTTCCTCTTTGCAAAGAAATCCTCCAAAAGTAGACTTTTTTACCCCCTCTTAGAGGTACCTATATATATTCAAGAGAAAAAAAAAACCTTGAGACTGCCAAATCTGAAGCCTTTTGGTGAATTATTGTAAGAAAATAAAGTGGTTGATTATCTGTCATTAGGTGTAGAAAAAAACCCACCTGAATTTAAACATTTGATTTTGATATTCAAGATAGCATTTTCAGAAAAGAGCCCCCATTTCTTTTGGTGCCAGCTTTTTTTTTCCCCTCAGATAGCAGCCAGCACTGTATCTGATCAACACACCTCGTATCACACAGATGCACTTTCCTGCTTAGGCAGCATGAAGGCAGGCTTGGCTTGGTGCTTGTGGAAATTGGCCACATGAAATGTCATTTCAACAGGGAACAAATCCAGTGAACTGGAAGTTATAAGAAATCCCTTCATAATGGGGATTATTCACTTACCTTATTTACAGATGCTGGGCCACACCACGGGGACTGGACACTCTTCAGGTTACACCAATTAGCCCCCAGTTGCTGCTGATTAGGTTTTCTGGTGTTCTCCACCAGAAAAGCAACACAGGAGCACAAAGCAGGAAGGTTTGGCTGACACAGAACAGCTTTAATGCTAGAAGTAGAATGAAGAGCACAATAATTAGGCATTTAAAATACTTTCCATACCAAACCTTCCCTCTGGTGTCATGAGACAATTTCACCCATGTATCCCCTGTGTGCATCACTGGAGAGCTTAGGAATCAGGAAAAGATGAAGACACCAGAAAATATGAAAGTGTCCAGGGAAGCAGAAGGTTATAGGTGAGTGCAGATGGGCAGTTACAAAGCAACCACATGTTGTCTGCTCTGATTTTTACTGAAAAATCACCACTCTAAGCAAGAATGGGTATTTTTGGGATAAGTGGGCTTCTTACTTGATATCTCTTTCCTGCTATATGTGGTCTATTCTAATTTTGGCACAGAATACCAGTAAGTTAAGGATAATAAGATCACTTGCCTTTATGGAATGGGCTGAGTCCTCCCAAAGGAGGTATATGCTTTAAACTCCCAAACCATTGCTGCCAAGGTAGGTGTCACCAGCCTGGAATGCATTACACAGCTGACAGGAGCCCAGAAAGAGCTGAGCTTTCCAGATATCCTGGTATTCTTTCAGCATGAGCAAAGATCTTTTTCAATGAGAGATGTCAGGTGCCAAAATCGAGCAATTACTGGTTATAAAACTATTAGCCTGGAAAAGTGTACAGTCTGTGTGTAACTTGTTGTTAAATGACCCACTCTGAGTACATCATTCATCACTGTACAGAAAATGGTCTTTGTTACTTGAAGCAAAGCTTAGACTTTTAGTATTCATCAGGGATGAAACTATTCCATGAAAGAAAGAGCATTTTAATTTGAGGCACTAGATTATGTGGTTTTCAAGCACATCATACAATGCACTGGGAAACCCTCTATGTGGAACATTTGTCTATTAATGTACAATAACCTCTTAATAAGGGAGGAGATGGATCTTGCTCCTCAGATCTATTTACATCTCGCTCTACTGGACTGAAAAGACTTATAGAACAGCAATCTTCTGCCAATACCATGAATTATTTAGCTGCTGGGGTGTAACAGTTATTAGATTGTAATCGGTTTGCTTTTGCCAAAAGGAAGCTGTTTGTCATTCCCACCTCTGCATCAGCACAAAGTTTATGCCTTAAAGAAAACTACATCTCTTTTGAAGTACTGTTCTTCTGCTTTGGTTTAATGGTTCTTGAAGCAATAAGAGCTGCAGGGTCCCACCAACTGCTGGTATCTACAGAAATAATAAATACTGCACTGACTTCTGTGAAGGAGTACTAAATATTCAATGTGACAATAGAATTGCCCTACAGCATCCAGATGGATTTACACTTCTCCTATGGAAACTAAAGTAAACATCAGGCAATTTTCTGTTCAGGATTCAGTGCTGGTACAAAGTAAGAGAATTCAGTCACAACCAGCATACTAATGAGCTCTGAGCACTGATGATCACAAGAAATTCATGTAGCATGAGACTGAAAATAGCAACCTCAGAAGAAGTATCTGTTGGACTGGCTGAGAGTCCTTTTCCTTCATCATCATCTGAGCTACGTAGCTTACAGGGTAAGCACAAAAATTGCCATTTTGTCTTCATTTTTATGGTGGGCTACATACACTCACACATGGAACACATGCAGGACCTCTGAATATTATAAAATAGATGTAGAAGCTGTGCAGAACCCTCCATTTTATTTTTCTACTGCACTATTTTAAATTGTAAAATGCCTATTCAGATGATTACAGCATGTTGCTGCTCATATTCCAGAATGCTCATTTTCTTTTCACATTTAATATACTGGAATATGGGCACAATCATGCTGAGCGGGGTAATTGAAAATTAAACAGAGAATTACTCACAGCAGCAGTATTTTAAATTCAAATAAATTTCACAACATATGGCCTTTATAACATAGTCTAACAACAATTTTTAGCTGCTTAGATGAAGCAGGTGCTTTCTTTTTGTACTGCTGGATCCACACCTGTATTGTCTGAGGCACAGCTCCAGGCTGCTCCCACATCAGGGACAGGCCTGGCCAAACAAATTTCATAGCCAAATGTTTTATCAATAGCCCTATCCCCCTGATACACTCTCCAATCTGTCTTAGATGACGAAAAATTTTAAAGTCCCTTTTTACAGGAAACATCTCTGAAGCCAATTGTTCTCTGAAATGACAGCAGCTGACAAGATCTTCATACATGCATCTGTTTAAGCATTAGGTCAAGACAGATCAAGGCTGGTACAGATCAAGAAGACGTGGTATGAGTGACCCTGTCAGACCAAAAGTCCCTTTTTTCTCACAGGGTGCAGCACCTCTTGGGCATTTCTGAGTGTGAGACCCACTGTTGTCAGAGAGCTTCAGTGTCACCTCCAAACATTCAGCACAGAAAGCACTGCTACAGGCTAACCTTAGCTGTCCAGTACATGTGCTACAGCTAGGAGTGAGTTCTTCTGTGCTGCACAAAGTTTTTGGAGGGCTTGCAGAAGACCATCCCTTTCCAGCTCCTGACACAGGGACCAGCCCAGCTGATGGAAACATCCTGCTCACAGGGAAGGGTGCTGGGACATCCCAGTCACCTTCAATGCTACAAAACTGATTTCAGGTTTGAGATGGCAGGGCAGCCTCCTCCACAGAGCAGCACAGAACACTCCTATTATGGGCTACAACCTCCCCAAACAAGAAACTTAGAGAAATTAATATTAGACATATTTCATACCTTTTCCTGCAATATCAGAAGCAGAAATATCTACATAAGAAGCAGGAGTTTTGCTCCAACTAATGCACGTTGTAAGTAATGATTTAATCTTTCCTTATTTTCTCACTCCAGAGGTTATTCAGAGTTCTTATAATTAAGATGCCATGGACATGTGTACGTGCACACCTTGAATATTTTAAAGGAGGTACTAGTAAAAAATATCTACCTTCACACATATAACCAAAGACTACTTCAAAACCTCTTGCATATGTCACACAACCATAATTTTTCTCTATATTAAAAGGAACTCTATCAAGTTATCCAATTATTTACAGTATCACCCAGTATTTGAGTACACGACTGTCTGATCACTAACTTCACTCTGCATGCACACCAACACAGCCAGGATCACTGTGAGGGAAGAACCATGATTTTAGATCCCTGGATTTCATGGGCATGTGGGAATCAAGCTAAAGAGCATTAATTACTTTCCTCTTTAATGACAGGTAGCATTCCTCTGTCATTTGTTGCTATTTATTCAATTATCTCTTTGTGGGAACCTCTGTAACACCAATGCTCCTTGGCTGGGAAACGACGAGATGTAAAGTAGAGAACTGATTCTCTTCATTACAGTAATTTTCAACCTGTCTGACAGCAACAGGAATTCAATTACAATCCTCCAGTGGCAATAAGCTCTGTGCACTAGATCTCAATTGTTCAACCATCAGTTTGCAATTTGCATTTGTAGTGTAGTGACAGCTGACTGTTTCCATCAGTAGCAGACATTTATATTCATGAAAAAATAAATATATCGTATATCTAGCTCAGCAAGGAAACTTTCTTTAATGAAAGAACCAGCCTGTTTACTTAAATGATTGCAATAATTTGCTGCTCTCGAGTCTGACATAGAGCTTTTCCTTGGTATCACAAATTAGAGGCAC
The DNA here is from genome assembly GCA_013397975.1 of Machaerirhynchus nigripectus. NCBI lineage: Eukaryota > Metazoa > Chordata > Aves > Passeriformes > Dicruridae > Machaerirhynchus > Machaerirhynchus nigripectus. The sequence continues at coordinate 651,800 of VZRQ01006824.1, forward strand.
AACTGTGCCTTCTGAGAGGTGTTTATATTTAGTAACCATGTCGATCACATTTCAGTTCCCTCCTCCCTTAAAAAATCAAGTTTAATAGGAAAAGGCTTCCAATATAAATGGGTATGTCCTGAATGCTACACTTTCAAAGCATGCATGTTATAAATCTGCATGAGTATAAACAGAGATGTGAGGGTGCAAAAAAACCTTTATCTTATATAGCTAAGCTACGAAAACCACTTAAAAATTGCTCAAACTTTTCTGGCACAGTGCTGCACATATGGGGTAAGGTGTTCCCTGCAAGAAGTTTATGGAAATGAGCAAGTTCTGCAGCATCCAAGAGGGCTTGTCAAATCCTAACCAGTGCAGAACCAGGGAAGGGCCACCCACTTGGTGACTGCCCACCACTGACCGCAGCCAGGGCGAAGTGGGTCTTCACTGGTGGCTGCAGTCAGAAATTCCTGTGTAAAGAGGAGTTTGACAAGACCTTGGCAGTAAAATATTAACCCAATTAGCTCGTGACTTTCACCCGTCAGGTGTTTGTTTACTCAAATTTGCAATCCCTGCCAAAAGATGCGGTGAGAAGGCAGGACTCTGTCACTAGGACCCAGCTCAGGTATGAGCTGGCAGCATCAAAGAACTCTGTGCTGTAATAAGAGAAATTCATGAGAAGGAAAGCAAAGGGCCAGGATTGAAATTCAGTAACTGAACAACCTGAGAGAATTAGGCAAAATACCTGCCTTTACATCACCTTGATTTAACAGCTGGTATCAATCTTCATCACTTTTTTAAAAACAAAAACATGGTTTTAAGAGCTGGAAACACAATGACAACTTGATGTTGTGTCCCACAGGCAGCTCCTCGCCCTGATGAATTACTGCTGCCTCTGACTCCCCACATCACTGCAAGGCATGGTGAACGAGAGAAGCATTTTTGTGAGAGGAAGTATCAGAGATTCCTATCAGGGGCTAAAAATCCTTTCTCTTTCATGCAAATAGCATAGCCTGGGACTGGCAGCCTTGGGAGGTTGTCCTGCACAAGCCTTTCAGCACAAAGGTGCCACGTGCTTCACCAGGCTCTAAGGAATTATTCTGGTGGATCTGCATTAGCGAGCTCGGGACTGAGCCTGCCCGTGACAGCCCTTCAGGAGTTTCCACTTCATTATAGATTTCCCTGATGTGGGCACTGTTTACCTTCTTGCTGTTTGTGTCAGATACATTCTCTGGCATCCTAAATCTAAGTAGCAATTTGTTACTGACAGTTTTAATTTAACGGACAACATTGTACCTGCAATAGTAGGAAAAAAGAAGCAGAGAAATTACTGACTGATTTTTTTTTGTTACTCTTAGAATACATAACCTTCCATTATATTGATTTAAGGCAGTCTAAACCAACTTGACTTCACTTTGCAAGCTGAAGAACACCAGATGAGCCTCAGTCAATACAAACAGGAGTTACACACATGCTACATATAGAGTTCAGATACATTTTATATATGTGTACATATGTAGTATATGTTCTGTATTATAATTATGCCTGTATTATACAAATACATATTATTAATATTAGAGTTTTAAACACATACTTGTTTTCCTTCAAAGGCCAGACAACTCACAGCACCAGACCAACACAGATTTTAAGGCACAAACTGTTTTGATTTAAGGGGCTGTCCCTATCTTAATATACATTTTCTTATTAATTAGGCCACAAGAATTCAGTCCGCTCCTCCAGTTTGCTGACTGAACTGAAGTGGTAGCTGTACTTTCAGGGAAACTTTTTTCTTATAAAAAAAAAGGAGGTTCAGCTCAGTTTCTAAGTAGGTCATAGTCCAGATCCTCTTTCTGCAGAAAAATGAGTCAATCACTGTCCAGAAGGGAAAAACCCAGACCCTGCTAGTATTTACCTGGGTGCAGGATAAACAAACATCCAGGTAACTGGTTTAGGTTGCAGATTATACCCTAAAATATTCTTGGCAGTACTAATTTTATTATCAACCTCCCTGCAACACTTTTCTTACAAAAGCAGTACAGATGTGAACCTTTATGCCTGGAACAAGCTGCCTTTCAGGTGAGCAACAAGATACGGTATAAATGTTATATGAGAGCACTGCAAGAGAATTCCAAACAGAAAAACTGCTGGTTTGATCTACATAATCACTTTGAAAAGGGTGAATCTCTCTCAGTCCGGGGTTTGCAGCATCAGACGTTATTGTCAGCTCACAGCTGCCTGCTCCGAGCCCGATAACAGCCAGGAGCTGGAATGAGTGTGCTGCAGAAATAATACAAGCAATAAGCTCTGAAAATCAATGAAGCATGTACCCTTCGAGCCAGCCTGGTGTAAGTCACATCAAGTCTTATTTCAGGTGTTATTACAGCTTTGTATGCAATGTTTACTTGGGCTGATTTTGTAAAACAAGCCTTTTCCAACCCCAAAATATAAAATCAGTGTTATTGAATGTAAACACAAACCCTGCTTTGTGTTCCTTAAAAATCCTAACTCTTTTCTCCCTCCTGCTGTTAAAAACAAACAAACAACCAAAATGTCTTACTTCAGGATTACCTTTAAGACAGAAACCCTTGCATCTGTATTTTCTGCTTTGCATAAACATAGATCTGCTTGACTATGCATCAAGTATTTATTCCAGGGAGCTTTGTCTGCAGAAGACACTACCATGATTCATCATGCATGTATGCTTACTAAATTTTATAAATACTGGAAAATAGGCCATAAATGCTGCTTTATGTTTTAAATCACTGTTTTGTCTGGCCAAAATGTCTTGAGAGTAGTAGTGCTAGAAATTCAGATAATGAAAATTAAATGGGCATGTGTTTTGCCTTCATACAGCGAAATTGCATTGATACAGAAGTAAATCTCTAAAATGGTATGGGTGAAAAAAAAGTTGTAGCATGATCCAAACTGCAGGAAAAGAGACAGATTCCACAACTTTTATCCTGAGCCGAGCTCTGCTGTGCAGAGCAGCACTCAAAGGCTCATGATCTGCCTTTCCCAGACGAGCAGGGACAAGAGCAGATCAGCTAGACTTTATTTAAATTAACTATAATTCAACAGTAAAATGTTTCTTAAACATGAACTCTGCTGCAGCTGCTGTGCTGTGATGCCAGAGCAGCTGAGGTTCTGCTCCAGGCATGGCCCCTGCCCAGCACGGAGCCTGTGGAAGGATCCACAGGCAGCTGCCTGCTCCTTCCAGGCACCTCGCCAATCCATCAGGGCTGTGCTAGCACAGGAGCAGACAGTGCCAGCAAGCCAGAAGAGGTTCAGATTATTTCCTTTTTTTCCTCTCCCTTTTATAAATAATATGGACAAGCTTTTGGTGCAAACTGTGAGAGTTCAGGGGGGGATGTCAGGATTTTTCAGCATCCAGGTAGTTTCGTTTTTCCTTAGAATTTTTGATGGATTTTGTGAATTGCAGAGCGCTGCTGTCCCACTCTCTTACCAGGGCTGATGTGCTGCTGGACCCCCCACAGCACAGGCACTCAGCACATGCCATGGCAGGGAACTCTGTGGCCAGCAGCCAAAGGCACCCCGAGACTGAACTGTCCCAGCCCAAGAGAAGGGGTTCAGCTAAACTGCCACCAAACAAGAACAGGCTCATTGACCATTTAAATGTAACCATGTCACAGAATCATAGAATGCCTTGGGTTGAAAGGGACCTTAAAGCTCCTCTTGTTCCACCCTCCAGCAGTGGGCAGGGACACCTTCCCCTAGACCAGGTTGCTCAAAGCCACATCCAGCCTGGCCTTGAACCCTTACTCTTCCAAGCTCACTCAAAATAAGTTATGGAAAATGCAATGGACATTGGTACACACAGCATAAAGGAGACTTTAACCAAGTACTGGAAACTACTGGTAAGTAGTCTACCAGACCCCAAATATGAGACAAGCAAGGAAGTAACTTTAAATAGTAAAAGTAAAATTTTGCCAGTGGCAAATATAAAACCACAGTTCTTCACTTAGAGAAATTTCATTTCCTTCCCTAGGAAAATTGTGTAGGTTCAGGCACAGAGATTTCCTGAGCACCAAGGACTATAAGGACTTCTCTTTCCTCGTGGCTAGCTTCCCAATTAATTATTAAGTTAAACTTGATATGTTGATCCTCCCTATCTTGCAGGTGCCTCTAGGACTGGGGTCTCGAGTACATAAAAAAAGATTGCCTAACCCTCCACGAGACACTTGATTCCCAGTCAGTCAGAGTTATCAGCTCTCCCATCCCACATCTACCACAACTAACACACATTTTGCTGTCTGTGAGCTCCCCACTTGTCTACTCCTCACAGTCTTTTTCTATTCCCAGCACAACACATCACAAAGGGTCATGTCAGCAATCAGGGAAGAATTAGTCTCAGTCCCAGGAGTTTTGGTGATAGTTCACCTCATTAACAGGTCTTGGACAAACCGGAGGCAGCTAAGAGAGCAACACAGGCTGAGGCAGATGGAGGTGGACTGACTTATTAGAGAAGGTTAAAAGAGCTAAATCTCTGTAGCTGGACCCAGTGACAGCATCAAGGGAGAAACAGACAGTGACCATGAAGACTTTTAGGGCATAAAAATTAAAAGTGGACTTTAGACTCCAAGAAGAATATGTGGAACTAAACCTAATAAAGGAAAAATAGACACTCAAGAGATTGCTTTTTCAGTTCTGAGTTAGTTTGTGCAAAACAAGGTTTGCATCTACTACAGATATTTTTTACCAATTACATCCCAGTACACTGATGAATTTGGCCTTCAGAAAAGCTACAATGAAGGGCAGTTTTAACAAACATAAAAGGCATGTTTCTTTGTCAGTTATTAAAACAGTAGCTGAATGTGGAAATACAGATCTCTTTTCCAGGCAAAGAAAATAATATTTTATAAATGTCACTGGGCATCCATCCCAAAGAAATTTCTGGTTTCCTGCCAGATGCAAAATTTTACCTCACACCTGAAGTTTGGTTTAGTGCCTTCCTGTCTACTTCGATGCTTTTATTTCAGTGGCTGAGCTGATCATTTAAAAAAAACCAAAAAACCAAATAAATTGTAGCTGGCTCCATTCCAAGAATTTCTGGTACAATTTGCAAAGGTTTTAAGGAAAAGGAAACGCTTGTGTCACTTGGTGAGCTTGGGTTAGGCTATAAGGCCATTTTTTCCATCTAATCTAACAACCTGGAGTGACTGCCAGAGCCATTTACCTGTTGGTTTTTACCCTGCAGGTCAGGGCACCTCCACTTTTAACATTAAAATCTCAGGCAAATGATTCTGAAGTGATTACAAGAAGTCAGCCTTTGGAAACTATCTCAGATGCATGGAAAGCCTGCCCTAATCAGGGGTGCATTTTTACTGCATCTTTTGCATTTAAGAATATGAGCATACACTCAGTTCATTGGTCTTTCCCACAGAAAGGGTGCCTGCTTTGCCACCTGTAAATTGAAGCCATTTATTGAGCTTTTAGCAAACTTTGGGCATTAAAATGCTGTAGCTTATATATCATAAAATATGTGATCAAAGGAGTCTAGCTCCTACTAAATTTTCTTTTCTTCTAATCTTCTCTCCTCAGGCGAAAACCTGGATGAAGAGATAAGTTAGTCCCATGAGGTAGATGAAACTTTGATAATAAAGCTTATTCTACTTACAGTGATACTCATTCAGCTTTTCTGAAATCCATTTACACAACATGATCAAAGAAACAAGACTTTTCTTTCCCCTAACATTCAAATACATTTTGTTCACAAAACAAATGCAAGATTTTACCCTGTATGTTTTATGAAAAGTAGGAAAAACATCAATACTATCTCCTGTAATTACAGCGGAGAAGATGTAGGGAAAAGTCTTCTTTCAGGTTGAGTAGAAGTTAAGCCAGAAAATACACCAAGGCAGTCCAGGATAGTAATTTTAATACATTTGAATATGTAGCTAAAAATCAATGAAAATTGTTCATAAAGGGCCTCTGATACACTTAAATAACACATCTCCCAAACTAGTCTTGTTGCAGCTCCCCAAGTAATAGGAAAATTAACATTTTAGGTACTTCTTTGCATCCTTCTGATCTTAAAAAGTCCTAAAAATTAGTCCAGCAAGTGTAATAGCATATTTTTGAGACAATTTAATTTAATGCTCTTTTAAAGATGGAGGCACAAGGGTCAGAGTCCTTGGACTTAAAATCCCTGCCAGCAGTTTTAATGAGTAAATAACCACGTGCTTTTTTGCTGTTACCATACCAACTTGAGCCAAGGTATCCTTTCATTCTACACAGATATGCAGAAAACACCCATTTACTGAAAATAACTGAATTCGCTTTTTACTAACAAGGTGAAAATACCCTCCAATTGCCTCACAGTTCTACAAAGCTTTTGGTTGAAGAGGAAAGTCATGAAGTTTTTTTGAGTGAGTGGGAAGGTTGGGCAGTTGGTTGTTTTGGGGTTTTTTGTTTGGAGGGTTTTTGTTTGTTTGCTTTTTTGAGGAAACTGTCAAAAGAAGCAATCTGGATACGGCCAGGCAGATTTTTGATCAGCCTTTTTTTCTGACAGTGAACACTCGTGGGGCTCATTCCTGCCCTCTCATGCTCGCACAGGGGCTCTCTGCTGACTCATGCCCAGCCTCCAAACTGCAACCACCACCCAAAGCAAAATAAACAGCTGAACTAGAAGGGAAAATAAGCTGTGACAGAATGTCCAATTCCACTCCGGGAATAGGAATTCGATGTTCTCGGGACCGTGAGATTTTCATCAGCTCATTTAAAATCCCAGGAGGTAAATTCAAGTTTAAATATTGCAGTTAAAAAATAAATCTATAAGCATATACACATATAAAGTTATCTGCACACATATATACACATGGATTTACAGGGACTGCACTGCCCAAGCAGCTCCTTGAACAAAACAGCCTCTGGCTGCCTCCCTGCACACTGCAAGCTCCACAAGTGCGCTGTGACTCGCTGGGACAGAGTAGATTTCTGCCAAAGTTTTCAGTACTTCTCTGGCTCAGCAGGTTTATTCTTTAAAGCCTCATCTATGTTATTTCTGTATTCTTTGCTGCGCATCACCAGGTGGGTTAGAGAGGTTTTCCTTTGTGAAAGATTTGGCCTTTGCACAAATCCTGCAAATTTGTGCTTTTTACAGTGGCAGACCTTTTTCCTGACACAAGCTTCAGAAAAGCCAGGTGTGGTCAAGTATGTCAAACCCTGCTCAGGTGATAAAGTAAAATAGTTCTTATGAAGAAGAAAAAAAAGGAAGAGAAAAGAAGCCCCTGGTGGTGCACGCCAAGGGCTGTTTGTCATCAGCTTCAGTTGGACCCATCAAATTCCAACAGTTTCTTTATCCAAGGAGTAACATTTTGCGAAACCAAAACTCAAACTGTTTTTTCCAGGCTCAGATTATCTTGTCGCAAGGAGAGCTGCCATTGTAAGAGGATTTGCACTAATTACATAAAGTATGTTATAAAACAGTGTTCAAAAAATAATGTTCTAGAAAGCCAGAAGGTTAATAAGCTAACTGATCCCAGACCTCTCCCTGTCCTGAATTCCCATGCGGAAAATGCAGTCAGGATGCCTAGTAAAGACACAAACCACAATTACTTTATGGAAATGATTTCTCGGCAGTGTAACACCCCAGAGTTCCCTTCCACACTCATTTAAATGGCTGGTGAAGCAAGTAGCAAAATCAATAGCCACAAAACTCAGTCTCGTTTTTGCAATTAAAACCCCGAGACAGAATCCATCCATAACTTGCTCCTGGCAGTCACAGGGGTGATTGCAGCCTGCCTGCTTTGTCTGCCTGAACACCTCATTCCCATGCAGCAGGTGTAAGGGAATATTTCCTACACACGTTCCATTTAACCTGCTGGAGTGGGTGCTCTGCATACGCCTCACATTCATTTACCCAGCCCCCTGTATTCCCCAGCTCAGTGAGCACACGTTAATTACTGGAGTTGGAAACAGAACTGGTTTAAAGAAAGGCAATGATTTAGTAGAAATTTGCCAGTCTCACGTAAATGCAACCCGTGGTGGACACACACATTGCTCTGGTGGCAGTGTGGCCATGTGTGATTTTGTAGCTCTGCGTAACAGCCATCCATGAGGAGAAATTGCATCCCTGTGGGAATGGGCAGGGTCAAGAGGAGATGTGATAAAAGCCTGCTCCTTTTACAAGAGGTTGAGAAAAGACATTTTAGACACTGCAGCAAAGGAAAAAATGTTCCCTTTACCAGCAGGGGCTTGGGATGCAAGTGCACAGAGACAGGCTTGACTGCACCAGATCCACAGGTCTCCCTCTCAGTCCCAGCAGCAAAACAAGTTGAATTAGTTTAGTCCATGCAAGGGAACCTCAGAGTGGATGCATTTAAAAAAATATAAACCCATATACTGAAATAGCAGTAATAAATTTAAATTTCCAATTTTCAGCACATAAAAGTTATGTGTATAAAATGTTAACATCATACAGATTTGCTGAGCTTATGCTCCCACACAGCTTGAAAAATATTTGCAATTACATGTTTTGATAATGTCAAGTTAAAGCACACAATAAAAATGAGAAAATTCCTGCAAAATCTCCTGCTTTCACTGAGACTACACTTTTGGAAATAAGAAGATGCTCATCAGAAATTTTAAATAAATTTGACAAGTGCCACCTACACTATGTGTATACACCACTTGTGTCACATGGGCATGTTTTCCCTCCTTTCTTGTTCTATGGAGAAGCAGGACCATAACTGAAATACTGATCCTACTGAATCAATGGGAGTTTTGCCATCTGACACTACTGCAGTCACTGGTTTTTCCCCCTTGCTTCCAAATTTACCAGGCTTACATGGAGCTAATTTTTCTAATGGATCTTTCCCACAGCAAGGTTTGTGGAATAACACTTACGCTGTTGTAGGGATCCACTCCCTCAACAACATTAAGGAAAAACAAGGTAACTCAAACATTTACGTTATTCCACTGAGGCACAAATGAACACCTACATAGTTTGAGGAGACACTGGGGAAGTTTTTCCACTTCTTCCCCTTTTTTACTTTGTTACCAAGTCATACAGGAGAAATTAAATATTGCCCAGAGTAATAAAGGCTCCTTGGATAATGTTCGTTAATGATTGGGAAAGTGGGAGAGGAAAAAAGTCCAAAAGGTTCAGCTGCTTCCCCCATCTGACTGTTATTGGTGATTTATTGTTTAAAGTGCAAAAAAAAGGTACAGCACAATACACATACTATGACAAAAGAAACTGCATCCCAGCTTTGGTTCTGCACTGCCTCGTGTTCCTTTGGGGCCGCACTGTCTCAGCCTAAAGGGATCTCCTGCTGCTGGGTTGTATCCACATGAGGTACTCTCATGCCCCAGTTGGATCTAAAACCCAAGGCAGCAAACAAATCAGAGCAGAGTCTGTGTCCTTAAGGGACAGGGAAAAGAAGTATTTTCAGGATGGCATCCAAACCATACTCTCATTCTAGTCTTGTTTTGAAATGTGTTCCATGTAATACTTTAAATTTACACCAATCTGGAAAGGCAGCACACATCTATAAAACCAACCATGGAGGCAGAGGAGCAGGGCTAACAAGGCAGATGCTTTATGAGTTTGGCCAGCTTCCTGCTTGCAGATAGAAAACCACTAGATGCCTCAGTGAAGAGAATTCCTTCCTGGGAATGTTTGTTTCAGAGCTGCAGGGCATAAAATTGATTACACAGGAAGATCAGAAATGAAAGGCATGTGGAAAACCCATAGCACTGCTTCTCCAAATCCCAAAGATCCCTGCTTGCCATGGTCACTCTGCTATGAGCATCTCACAATATGTAGTTTGACAAATGTGTCCTTGCTACCATAAACTCCCATTTTGGAGCTATTGGCACAGAACGTCCCTACTTGATAAAGAACCACATCAGGAGGTACATGAAAACATAAAATAATAAAAAAAAAAGGAGTATGTGTTGCCTGGTGGAAGCTATCACTGAACAACACATGCAATTGGCTCTGCACGATTTACCCTGTTAGTTTAATAAAAATTGGGGTTTGAACAACTGGGTGTTCACAGGACAAGAGGACACAGCCTCAAGTTGCACAAGAGAGGTTTAGACTGGATATTAGGAAACATTTGTTCACTGAAAGTGAGGTTGAGCATTTCAACAGGCTGCCCAGGGCAGTGCTGGGGCCACCATTCCTGGAGGGATTTAAGAAACAAGTAGATTTTGTGCTTAGGGACATGGGTTAGTGCTGGACCTGGCAGTCTTATGTTGATGGTGGGACTTGAGGATCTTAGAGATCTTTTCCAACCTAAACAATTCTATGGCTATGAGTGTAATGAGCAAGGAAATTGCCACGATTTATGTGAGGGAACTTTCCCTCAACACCAGGAAAACCACACGGGGAGAGCAGCACGCACCACAGGCAAGCAAGAAAAATCACACTTTGCTTACAGCTACTAAAGGATATTATTTTATAGTGGCTATCTACAGTTTGGGGTGGAATCTCATAGCCAATAACAAAGCCAACAACGTAAATAGGAAACAGAATCTGTCGCATTGCAAAGAAAAGCCCAGGACAGACAGAATAAAGGATAGATGTGCAGAAGGGGTTAGTTTGTTGATAACTTTGGAATAAAAATTAACCTGCCATGCTTGGCTGCAAGCAATGAAACCATTAGAATATAAATACCAAGTGAGAAAATGACTGCAAAATGGCATTTAAGCGTTATGGCCCAGCCTGCACAGACTCACATCCACTGCACGTGATGAACACTTAAGTCACATTTTTCACTGATAGGACAGCTGTAGGGAAACTTCTGCATGGAGAAAGAGACTGCTTGGGGGTTCCAGAAATGGCATTGAATGTAGAATCAGAAAAATATGTTTATATAAAAAATAAAAGAGAGAAAGAAAAAGAAAAGTCACTGTAGCAGTGTACCCTTCCTAACGCCAGCATGTCCAATTGGTAAATCAGCAGCAGCTGTGGCCCTTTAGGCTGTTTTGCATAAAACAGGAAAAAAAACAAGGCACAAAAATACCCAACACCAGTAGTGGAAAACAAGAATTCTTCCAACAACACATCTGATAACCATCCCTACTTATTCTTCTTGTTCTAACTACAAAATATTTACAATGCATTTCTGGAAAATGAACCTCAAAGATTGCTTTAAAACCTTAACTGTGAGAGCACTGTTAACACCACAAAAGCAAGTTTCTCATACGTTTTCTCTCTTCTAGTCACTGACAAGTCCCTGCACTTAAAAGGGATAAGTGTTTTTGTTAAAGTGTGCTTTATTGATTAGCCACTTTATTCAAGAGCATCATCATAAACTCATCTACTTACTAATTTCAGCCTTATCTGAACACTCTCCCCTAGACACCACTTCTTCCTCGGGCATATCTGTCATTCCTGTCAGGAGTGGTTCCAATTAAGTGGCAAGAGAACCTGGGAAGTACTGACTGTGGAAAAGCGACGTTGGCATGGATTTGTGAATTGCAGTAGAGGTCTAGAAAATAATGAACAGCAAAACAGAGGTAAATTGGTGCTGCTTGCACAGACACAAGTCTACAAAACATTAGATGCAACAATGAGAGAAAACACTGCAAAGAAACATGGTGTTAACAGAATGCAAAATTAGGCTGAAAGACTCCTACACACACCCTGACAGCGAGGGCAGAGTGTTGCTATTAGGCAGTGTCAACTAAGTGGAGAAACAGCACCAGGATTTATCTGTTCTGGGAGCAGACAATATATTTTGTTTTATCTGCTTTGTACAGTTGCAACAAACAGAATGAACAGCCCATTAAACACTGTGTTATAAAATACATGCAGGGCCACGCAAATTTGTTCCAGTACGTTTCCAGCTGAACCACGGGCACTGATCTTGCAGCCAGGTCAATACTAATACACTCAGTAGTGTTTACTGTAGTCCTTCAGACTGAAGTCAATTGCTGACCACAAGCCAAAGTTCAGTGCTTATCTCAGCATTCCAGCTCCTGCGGACATCAGGCCAAGCTACAGAAGACTAAAAGGCTGGGTGTAGCCCCTGTGCACACTGGCATGAACATCACCACCTCCATGAGCCAGGACAGGCTGGGACCAGCCTCCTGCTCTCCTCCTGTGCAGCCAAGGGTCCCAATAAACCCACAGGGGCAGTGATGTCATGGTGATTTTTTTGCTTTTTTATATACCCCTCTTATATACCCTTTTATATACAGCTTTTTATGTATCCTTAGTGCTTTTAGCCCACACACTTGTAATTCCCCAGGTCTGATAACCAGCTTAGACCCGAAGTTCTGTTAAACCAGGGGACCAAACATCTTGGAGACCTCACAGTTGGGGGTCAGAAAGCCCCAGACACCAAGGTCCTCTCCAGAACACATTCTGCAAACCAAGACAGGCCCATCCAGGGGGAAGGTTCCTCAGGACGGGGGCTTCTCTCGAGCCTCTCACTGGGGAATCTTTGATAGACATGCTGATTTGCAAGGTCTGTAACTGTATACCCGAATCATCGTGTGTGTGTGCATTTGGGGGCACATTCTGGGGTGCATTTTGGTGCATTCTATCTGGATGTGGTGCACCTGAGGATCCTTAAATAAATACCGAAGTAAAACCCTTTTTTCCCCTCTAACTGTGTTTGGCTTTTAATTTCAAGCCCAGGGAAAGGCAACAGCAGAGTTCCAGCACATCCCAGAAAAGCATCAGCAGAAAGGCTGGGAATGCAGTGGCAATAGCATTTAACTTGCATTACACACCTACTGTCAATCCAGCTCATGTTCCTGCAGCTAATTCATGTTTGAAAATGCCATCCAGACTCATGGCAAGAGCTTCAAAATGCCAGAGCAGAGATCAGCCCTGCTCCTGCTGCCTCGGCTCTGCTCTATCGCTCTCCTTGGAAGGTGCAGAGAACAGCTCAGCATAAGGCAACATCCTACTTTTAACGCTCATTTTCGTCTTAAAACATGAATCCAAGTTACCATTACTTCATGAATATTTACTATCAAGGAAGTCAGTAAGTTCAATGAATATTTGTCAGGCCTCAGTCAGATATTACGGCCGTTAGACTTCACATATTAAATCATCCAAATACTTAAATACAGCTAAAAACACTTACAAGAGTAATCAAAAACTGGTTTAGGATTATGTTCCCTGATTGCTATTGAAGCATTTGCAGATTAACTGAACATCACAAGCTATGGGAGATAAAACAAGGTTTTTGAGTCTTTAGAGTCTGATCTTTTCAGATTTCTAGATTTATGTTTAACTGCCAGAAGTATTATTTTAATGAAAGTAGATCCATACTCTTAAAAGCACACCTTTCAGAGGAAAGCTCTGAGAAAATAAAACACGAAGACTTTTTAATGACAACAGTAGAAAAAATAAGAAAGCACATTTCATGTGTCTGTGGTCTTTCTCTTAACTGTGAACAATCTAATCCTGGGTACTGGAATAGCCAGAAAAGAGGGAGCAATCTCTCTGCAGAGCTATTGTTGCAAATGCACACAGGATTTATTGTAAGAACTGTGATAGAATCCATAAAAGCAAAAGCAAGGAGCAAAAACCAAGAGAAGAATGGTAGATATTTACTACTCAGGGGAACTCTTTAGCCAGGAAATGCTCTTCTAGATGCATCTGTGTGGTTGGAATAGAAAGATCTATTGAATTTTTCAATTTTCAAGATCACGCTAGAGGGTTTTTTGGCATACAGATAATTCATATTTGCATAAAATGGACCTAGGATGTCACAGCTACGAGGCTTAAATTACAGCAGCGTAGGAAGGTGCCCCTTTAAAGCGCTTGATGGATGAAAACATGTAGGACAGTTGACAGCTGGATAACAATCTTTTTCTTGTGCAGCATCATTGTATCATCACCAGCTGCTTTGTGAAGTAGCTTTTAGAACCAGCTATGCATTGCAAATGCTGTAACACTTCTCAGGCTGTTAACCCTCTGATTTACTTGCTCATCTGAGCATCACCAATGAATGCTACAACATATTACTTTGAAGATTTAATAAATTAATCAATTACTATGAATAATTCCCACACCCATCCCAGAAAGTTTGTAAAAAAGAAAGCAAACAATGGCTTTTGTAACTCTCATTTTACATGAGCCTGTTAACAGAGGCAAATATAGCAATGCTGTTCTATTTATTTTTATCCCTATTTTGCTCTATCTGAGAGCTTTCATTCCCCTGCACCCGGAAAAAGCCCCACGGGAACACAGGACCAAGTGGTACCTCCAAGGCCCTGGAACCCAGGCCTCAGCAGCCAGCTTGTGCTATTGCTTCCATAAATTAAACTCACATTAAAATTCCAGCTGGAAAGCCCAATTCTAGAATCTCATTTCCCAAAACCTATTTCTCCTTTCAAAAACCCCAAATAACCTTTAAGTGATCGACAAGCTGCTGTGAGCTCCATGGAAGATCCCTGCCATCACCCAGAGAGGGAAGGCAGTGTTCTCCTCGCCACTCCAGCCCTTTTCTTCAAGTCAAACCTGGTGTTGATTTTGAGCCATCAAACACCTGCTTGTTCAGCAGCAGCTTCCAAGTGCTCCAGCACAGAGGTGCAGCTGTACGGATGCCTTTGCTGCCGTGTTCTTCCCTAACACTATTCTTTGTTTCTTTAAAGTTACATTTTTAGTAAAGGCAACAGAGTGAAAACATAAAATTAAGCCACCTTCCAGTTTCTTCATTCACTCCCTTAAGAAACCCAAACACTCATACAGTGTAAATATACTAAATATAATAAAATTTTCTAAACCTCTTTTTAATAACTAATCAGCATTCCTTGTTACAGTTAAAAACATGCTTCCACCTTGGAAATATGCATTAATTTGTTGCAATTTTCAGCAATACTATAATTTCCAAATGACAGGAAAAGGAACAAAGAACCAAACAAAAGAAAAAAATATTTTTGCTTGAAAATTATTTTTGTTCTCCTGTTGGGACTTGAAATAATTCAGAAACATTGCAGATCTACAGTGTACAATACATTAAGACCCAAGAGAACCTGCAGAGCTAAGAATTTTGTATTTAGTTTGAAAATTTGTCACATTACAGGATCACATTACTTACTGTCCTCCCACAACATTTTAAATCAAGTTTAGTGAGACATTTGTTTAAAAGCAACACTCACTCAATCACTGCTTCCTAGTGGGAGCAGACCCCAGGCCAGCACTCTGCCTTTTGCAGCAGCAGCTCCCTGCAAAGCTCAGCATTCTCTCAGACTAAACCAAGACTTTAGTAGAATACGAATCAGGATAATTCACTTCTTCATCAGAGGAAACTCAAGAGTGTCTAAATCAGGAGTAAAAGGTGCCCCAGCCAACTTCACCCTGCTCACCTCATCCATGCAAGCACATCAGTGCCTCCAGGCTTTGTGCCGTGCTGAGCATCCAAGGAAGTTCTGAGCCCAGCCCCATCCTGAACTACCTAAAGCATCATCATGGAGCTGCCAACAACCAGGAAAAGACCCCACAAGTGCTCCCCAGGACACCTGCCTTGCCAGAATTAATCACAGGGGTTTCTCTACAGATAAAGGACATTTGCTGACTTTTTTTGTGGGAGTTTTTTTTCCTGATGTTTGTTTTGTGGGGTTGTTTTCCCTTTTAAAACCTCTCATTCAGAATATTAAAAAGCATATTGCAATATTATGCTTTCTGCAATATATTTATATTGATTTTGGTTTTTTCCTGTGGAGGACTGATGTTTTGCAGATTGTTTCTTGCTAGATGATCTTAATGGAAATCTTTAAAAGCTGTGTGTCCTTCTGAGTGTAATATATTTAAAGAAATGTTGAAATTTGCCTTGGGAATTGTTACTGAAAGAACAGCTTGGCAGTACCTCTGCCGTGTGTAGAGGATATAGCTGTGCTTCTGTCTGCTCAGGCTGAGGCTTCAGAAGCTTTCTCAAGCAGAAGGATAGGGCAGAGTGGTTATTTTGGAAAAAAAAAAGCACTCTTTCAAGGGAAAAAGAAATCCCCAAACTGTTGAATATTGGACAGTTTACTCCCCCTGTTCCCTAGTAATGGAGCAGCAGCAGGATGAAGGAACACAGGACTATCCATTGGTACTCTGAGAGCTGATTAAAACCCCATTAATCTGCAGAAGGGATGGTGCTTTAAGGGAAACTTTACAAAAACATTAGAGCATATATATTTGTAATAAAAACTGCACTACTTAACTTTGAAAACTCCATGGCACGTTTGCTGTAGAAGAACCTTAGTGTCAACACTGGTTGCTCCAAAACTGAAATTTTATGTGTTATTTCTGTGGTTCCTTAAGGATGATAAGGAAAATTTAAATCTAAAGGCAAGTCCCTGTAATTTTAAGTTTATTAGTGGGAAGAGGGCCCTGGGGCGGGACAAGCTATTTGGGGGCTGGCATGTGAGTCAGAGACATTTTCCAAGCTGCAGCAGCTGCAGCTGGCAGGGAGTCAAGGCCTGATGTGTTTTAAGGAACCTGTGTAGCAGCTTGGCTGGAGACTGCTCACAAGGCTGTAGGGAAGAAAATGATAGCTGAAATTTGGTCTGGAAAGTGACATTCTGCTTTATGGCCCAATCGAACAAAGCATTTAAAGATACATTTAACTCCCAACACTCAGTGTTTTAATTAAGCACATGCTTAAGGATTCTGTTGTCTAATTTGGGCTGCCTGAGTCTATCCCTCTAAAAACAGCGGTGTGACGTGAAGGATTTGTTATAGGTTTGGTGGCTGGCTTTTATTGGGGGTACAGGAGGTTTGTGGAGTCAGGAGGAGGACGAGAAGCTGCAATAAAAGGATGTAAGTGAATAATTGCATTAACCTTTCCGTTCCTCCTGGGAAATCATCAGAAAGGTTTTTCCCACTGAGTTTATGGCATGTTTAGAGTCTTTAATACTGAATTTCCTTTCCTTACTTATTGAAGCAAGGCAGGATATTCAGTTCTGGGCTTTTTCACAGTGTGTCCTTCCAGTATTGCCAAGGCAGTAAAGCTCCGACGGCACACGGAGCGCACAAAGCCCAAGCCCACTCTGTCCCCGACTGGCGCAGGGAACTTGTGGGGTCAGTATTTTCCTGATGTACTATTAGAGCCAGCAGGCTGGAAACAGATGGCTGTGCCATGGTAAATGTACTAGAATAAGATGTAAACAACTTCCATCCAAGCTAAGTTTCTCTTCTGTGTGCAGAAGCAAAAGGAAAAACTGGAACATTTCAAAATCAGGCTCGCTTACAGAGTTTTCAAGAATTTTCTCATTGTGATTGTACCTAGGCTATCACCCTGAGGCCACTACAAGTAATCCACCCAGTCCTGGTTCTGGGCAGGGTAGTAATTCTTTCAACTAAATTAAAAAAAATTCAAAGCTGAGAGAGCAATTAGTTTTGCTTTTCTCCAATTGCCACTATGATGAACTCGAGCAAATTTATGGTTTTAGTAACAAAACTGTCAAATTGTTACTAGGAAAGGTACGAGGTATAGAAATGTGATTCTAATTTATTCTCTTCACTCAAATGAACTATGGAAATACATTTGTCTAAGTTGTAATGGAGTATGAAGTATATTACAGCAACATTTATGCTTAAATACTATTCCCTGACTGATCAAAGAGGAGTTGCATCAAGAGAGAAAATGTATTAAATACCCCAGCACACAGAAATGTCATCAATCATGAATGTTACTTGTTTGCATTTTGAAAAGCTTTCAACTTGGTCAACTCCTGATGGGTGTTTCTTTAATTGCTTTAATTGGGCTCTTTCCTCTGGTGTATATTGGTGTTTTTCCTGGCTGCCAAGCAAAGTAAAACTTGTCATCTCAACAAATGTTTATCTTGTGCTACCCCAGAGCACTCTGGTTTGTCTAGTTACCATTTTCCTTTTATTTGATGATTAGTCTCCACGTACTTGATTATTTTCTGATTTACATTTCCACGTGAGGATGGCGGATGGCAACAAGCCAGTGTTTAAGTCTTCATAAAATTCAGAAGAAAATCCACTTCACTTGAACCAAAGGTCCAAAATCTCCTTCAGACTAACACCATTTTTTTTATTTTTAATCTTTTTTTGGTAAAGGCATGTATTGAATATAAGAGGACACTTGCAAGGTAGTTTCTACAGCTAAGAAATTTTTGGATGAAATATTAACTACTAGTGGCTCTAAAATGCAATCAGTGTGGTTTCAGCAACAGAAAAACATATCCTTTCCAGTGTAAAGAAGATAAATTAATCTCTTCGAAGCCTCCACTATAGCAGAATGGTCACCACAGGCTTTGAAAATAAATACTTGGAAAACAGTAATAGAACCTACTGCCCCATCGTGCTCTGTGCCCTGACCCTGCCAGCTTCTTGAATCACCTCATCACAGGAGGGTTGGAGTTGGGAGGGACCTCTGGAGACCATCCAGCCCAACCCCACTGCTAAAGCAGGTTCACCTACCACGGGGTGCCCAAGATCATCCCCACGTGGTTTTTGAGTACCTCCAGGGAAGGGAACAACCCTTCTGCTCAGTCTGTCCCAGTGCTCTGTCACCCTCACAGTAAACAAGTTTTTCCTCATATTCAGATGGAACTTCCTGTGTTTCAGTTCCCAGCTTCACTTGCTCTGTGGATGCCACTGAAGTGCAAGGGGCCCTGCCTGGAAAATGCAAATTTGAAGGTTTGAAAGGGGGTGAGGTGCCTCTAAGTCAAAGATGCCGACCATCCTTCTTTCTATGCTCTTTATACAGATTTGAAATCAGAAAGTGATGCAATTTTTCCCTTGCTTAGGGTCTTGATTTAATATTCATTTACAGAAGCCATTTTTCTTTTCACAATGGGTTGGGCAGAGTATTAATGGTCTTTTCTACTCTGACCTATTATATTTTGCTGAAGTCTGCCAGAGGCTTGCAATCCCTAGAAACTCTTTCCTGGGACATCTCCAAATCTGTAAGCATATGGAGACACTAATTAATGTAAAAGCTTTACTTACAAAAGCAGGGGTATTAAAAATCTGTATTGATATATTTTTTAATTTTTCTTTTTTTTAGATCTTTCAACAGTATGCAGTTATAGAGCTTCTATTTTATTAGACCCTGAGGTATTTGGCTCCATGTCAAGCAGAAGCAGAAAAAAAATGTAATTTTCAAAAAAATAACTTTTACTAAGTAGGGTTTATTCCTTAGCTGTGGTGTGTGAAAACGTGTTGGGAGTTACCAATGTTGCAAACTCCTTGGGAGCACAGAACCTGAAGAAAAGTGAAAAATTCACAGTTTTCAAGACGTGAGGAGCTGTCTCACTGCTGCAGCCAGGCCTGAAGATCTCTGCCCTCAGACCATGTCTCCCCCTCACCCAGCCCACTTCAGCCTCACCCACTGCTCCTGGTCCTGTCTCTGGTCCTCACTGATCCATTGCCAGAGGCAGCTCCTGCCCACCCTGAATCACCAAAGGCTCCTGTGACCAAGAGCGAGTTCCATCAGCAGTTACAGACAAAACCAGGCAGCTGGAGACTCTGTGCCTTCCACTCATCCCTTTCGTCTACAGCAAATTTTTCATCAACCCAGGCACTTGATTTGCTGTCACTCTTTGCAGGAAAGAGATGTTTTAAGTAGTCATTTCTTTTTCTACCCTCTCAAAATCAAACCTTCTTTGTCAGAAATTCTCCTCCACAGACTTTTTTTTTTGGTGTGTGTGTGACTTTGGGACTAATTTTTCACAGTTTTCTTCAATTTCATCAACTCTGCTTGATCAGCTGTGCTAGGTTTGAAGTAGTCAGCTGTTACCCAACACTGGGATTTTTCTCAATTTTCAGAAGCTGTTAGAACATTATTTTAGCATCAATATTTATTGTGTTTATTGGTGACTTTAAAAGGATGTTCACTGAATATGTCTACTATTTTTTATTTCCTGCTCTCATCTGGCACTTACCCAACCAAGCCTTTCACACAGCAGAGCCCTGGGAATCAGTCCCTCTGATGAATCACTCTGCTAAAACTCCTTCTATACCATTAAATCAGGCTGATGATCCAGGTTTCCTGATATGTGATTCTGTGCTTCAGATGAAAATAGGTGAAGATGGTAAAGCTGTCCTGATCCTACAGCCCAGGTGATGTGTCCCAGAGCTGAAGCCTGACAATGTGCTCTTCCCCAGAATCACAGAATCATTGAATGGTTTCGCTTAGAAGGAACCTTAAAATATAATTCAGATGCAGCCCCCTGCCAAGGGCAGGGACACTTTCCACCATCCCAGGTTGCTCCAAACCCTGCCCGACCTGGCCTTGAACACTTCCAGGGATGGGGCAGCCACAGCTTCTCTGGGCAGCCTGTGCCAGGGCCTCACCACCCTCGGGAAGAAGTTTTTCCTACTATCTAATCTAAATCTATACTCTTTCAATTGAAAGCCTTGTCCAATCACTTTCTTTGTAAAAAATAATTTTTTTTTTCTTTAAAGTAGAAAAATATTTTCTAAGTATAAATGAAAGTATAAAGAATGAATCTGAGAAATTAGGAGTTACAGTAACAGCAAATATAGATGTAGAGATGAAATTTCTCACACTTGTGTCTCTGAGTAGAGATTTGGAGGGTTTCTGATTTTTATCTTACAACCTGTGTGAGTGTACATGATGCCTCGAGTGGCTGCTTTTAGTGTGGCAGTGCCCAGAGACACTTTGTGTCTGGGTTTATTCTTCCTATGATTCAAATTGCAGAAGAATAAACAGGCTTGTTTGGGTTCAGTGATACTGGCACTCAGACAAATGGAATTACTGCTGAGAATAAAAGCAAACTCCTGCATGCAGGAGAAAATAAAATATGTATTTTTAAACAGAGCAGAGGCTCTTTAAGTCACATGAAAATAATCACTGAGCAGCAGTAGGTCAGGCAGCATATTGTGTAGAAATAAGAAATCAGTTGATTTCCAGTTTTAGATCTTCCAAAAAAGCAAGCCTATATAGGAGTTTAAAAGAGGAATATGCATTTTCTCTAATTAACTTATTTTTCCTGCTGCCTACAGTTCGCATACTTTCAAAGCAGAGTATTTACTTGAACATCCTGTGTTTGTGTGTAGGAACTCCTTAGTGTTTTGCTTGTAGATTTGAAGGCACCCTGTGAAGAGTGGTCGTGAGATCTTCAGTATTGACCCGGAATCATTATATGACATAAAATATTACTATTGTTCTAACTTAATTTTCTCAGGTTTCCCAAATGATAACTTAAAAAGACAGGTTTGCACCTGTGAAAATCACAGGTGAGCATCATTTCTAGTGAGCGGGCAGGCACTTCTCTGCTCCTGGAAAGGTCACAGGCTATTTGCAAGGAGCCAGCAAGGTTTCCTCATGGGACCTGGTGCGGAGCAGGGAGCAATTAGTGACACAAAACACTGTCCTGGAAAGCCCATCAGTCTGTGGTGGGAGCTGCTACTCAGAAGCAGAAGAGTGCTGGAGTACCTGGGGCCTCTTACAGTTTCTCAGGCTGTGCAAGCCCATCTTCAGCTGTAAGTGTTTGAGCCTGGGTTGGATGGAACTTGGAGCAACCTGGTCTAGTGGAAAGTGTCCCTGCCCACGGCAGGGGGTTGGAACCAGATGATCTTCAAAGTCCCTCCCAACCCAAATCATTCTGTGATTCTATGTTGCAGGGAAATACTGTGTCTATCCTTTTCTGTTTGCATTAACTTAAATAAAATTAGAGTTAAAAGTAGCTGGGATTTATTTTATATTAATTCTAAAATTAATTTCTGAGCTGGTCAGTTTTATTATTTCTTTTATGATTTATCTTTAAATGTCATTGTGCAAAGCACATCACTGCTGGAACTGCTGAGGGGATTGTTTTCAAGAATGAAGAAAGAGGAGCAGGTGAAGGAATTAGCTGTTAAAAGACGACTCCTGAAGAGGAATGTACTTATTAAAAATCTGAGGAATTATTTCAGCTGAAGTGGTTTTCTTTCCGGAGACACAAGTATTCTCTTGGGAGAACTGATGATGAGCCGTTGAAAAGAAATACAGCTCATCTTGTTTTGTGATGTTTTTATTTGTTATTTGGTCCCTTTCCAAGCAATTTTCAGAAGCTTTTACATTTTATAGGACAAAGATATAAACTGAAATGGGCAGAATGATAAGAAATGGTATAAAGACTAGAAGGGAGCTACTTTATGATTTTGATATACACAAGAAATACAAGCTGTAAATACTCCACGTTTCTGAGCAGACTGTGTTCTTCCAAAGAACATGCCATCCTCTTTATCCACACACCTCTTTCTCACAGACAGGAATTTGTGCTCACAAATAAACTAAAGTGAACAACACCAAATCGATGGCATTTCCAGCTTTTTGCCCTTTAAACAACTGAATTTCTTTGTTTCACTTTATAAACATGATGAAATGAATGGCAAAAAAAAAAAAAAAAGAAAAGAGAAAGAAAAGAGTGATCCACAGTGGACAGAAACATCGGGAGCAGGTTCCCTTCATACCCACCACACAGGTACTCGAGCCTCGTGTGCTGAAAGAGCACATTCAGGCACTGAGGGATGACTAAAAGAGGGAGCATATTATGGGTCTTTGCAGATGGCATTTCATTCCTCTCCCATTCCCACTCTGGTCCCCCAGTAAGCACTCTGGGGTGACATGGGCCTTCCTAAGAGTACCCTAAAGTGGACAACTTTCTACGTCTAACAAAGAAAACTCGACCTGTAATTGACTATATCAGGGCATCTTCAAAAATCATATTAATAGTGTTCTGCATTCCGGGAAAGAAGGTCCTTACCCAAGGAAGGAAAAGTCTTCTCAAGAAGCTGGGGCTGAATGTGAGGAATTTTTCAGGAAGAACATCCTTTACTGCACAAAAGACCCAACAGCTTGATCTGGAGAAGGAGGGAAAGGAGAAGAAGGGAAAATATTTTCCTTTGCTCTCATCATATTTCACCTACTTGTAGGGCCAGTCACTGCATTATGGCCTCTTTGATCATCTGCCTTGGTAGTTTCCAGCTGGTAAAGGGTTAAAATAAATCTGATGTAGAAAGACTTGATGCTGAAAAATTAATTAAGGCTTTGTCTTATCTGTGGCTGCTGAATCCTGGTGAGGTTTAACAAACTTTTTATTTAATATGGAGCCACTGTAGATGAAGTAATATGTTTTTTCCTTTCACACTGATTAGAGAGGATGGCATGAAAAATGTATCATCTGACATACTTTTGTGGAAGCCTGAGACCAGCTGATTGACAGGACTGGGCACTGGAAACAGAAATTGCATCCTGCAAACGAGGTTTTGCCTGGCTCCACATATCACTGAGGCAGGTATTCACTGAATTAAACAAAATAATCCTAGAATTTGGGCACAGGGACCAAGAGGAAATAGAACAGAAAAACCTGTGAGCCGTGTATGCAGAAAGACAAATAACTTTGAAAACAGATGGGTAAAATCCATTGCAGCTCTTTCCAGCTGAGCTCTGCAGATCTCCTTAGGGTGAGAATTGATATACAGGCAGCATATTCCAGCCAGATCAAACTGGATAAAACCAGATCAAACCAGTTCAACCCTGATCCAACTGCATTGAGCCAACCAAAAGCAGTTCAGAGCAGTGCAAATCAGATCTAAGTGGATCAAACTGCACTGGGCACTGAAATCTCCTCTTCAACATGAAAACAAAGAGTGTTGCTGTTAACCAAAGGAACTGGAAATTATATTCCAGAGAAATGCTAAAATAAGTTGGTGGCAAGGCACTTAGTTCCCTGCTCTCCGAAGAAATCCCGTTCTCTGGCCATCTTTTATTTATGATCCAGATGTTAAATTGAGTAAACGTGCTTACAGGTTCTTTTCAGGTATTCATGCATTTTAAATAAAAAGATGACCTTTCAGCAGCTGCCATCCAAGTGTCCTGGGTGTCCTGGCCCTGCTGGGCTGAGCCTGTGCTGGCACTGCTGGGCAAGTGCAGGGCAGTGGGGGCTCCGAGCCCCTCACAGAGCTCTGGGGGTCCCTTGGTCACAACAACAACAAGAATTAGCCACAAGAACAATATTTCTCCATTGAACCTACAGTGAGGAAGAGGAGGGTTTGGAGAAAAACACAATAAAGCAGGATTGCAAATATATTAATTTTTTTATGACTAAGTGGTGTAACAAGGGGAAAAAAAGCCACTATTTTCCTAAGAGATAAGGATAGAGAAGGGACTTTAAAACTCCCTGCAACAGGGAATAGGAACTGAAGGTCTCATGCTGGTTCTTTGTCTCTGCGTGACATAGTGGGCACTCACAGGGGATTCTAGTGTTTCACAGAAAAGTTATTATTTCAGGAGAAAAAAAGAGAAAATTGTTAAAAATGAGGTGTTACATAACCCTATTTTCAGATTAATTTACATCCTCTTTAGAGGGTGAAAATACTACTTGGTGAGAAAGGTCAGTGATGAGCAATGTTAGCCATGGATGGTTGTCCATGGATGGGCACATACAGAGCAACTCCTCATTTTTAAAATAAAAAGATACCAGTGTTGTTTCTTGTACTTCTGAAAAACAACAGTGGGAAATAATAGCTAGTAGGAAACTAGTGGGAAAAATAAAAGCAGCTCTTACTTACTTCTAGTAATGTAACAATTTTTTGTTTACTTGCTTTGCTGAAGGACCACTGTACAACCTGTACAGGCAACAGGGGGATTTTGTGTGCATGGATAGGTATGTCTTAATTCTTTTCTTGCTTTCTGTGTTAGAATTACTCTCAAACTTGCTTTACCGTATGCATGGTAAATAAAAAATACACTGTCATTTTTTTTTCTCTTCTCTAAGGTTTTTTCTTTGCTTTACTGAGAATTTTAGAGGCTATAAATGAATGGCTAAAACATATCCAGGACAGGTGTTTGTCACTAGATGTGAACTACTGCATGTTTTGGTTTTTAAACATGAAAAAACAAGCGTCAGATGATGCTAACCTGACTGTCTTAGGGTTACCTCGAATCTTCAAAAATTCTTCCACGTTCTTTGTCAGGAATGGCTAAACTGATAGGAAAGGTTGCTGCTGGAAGCTGTAAATGTATGTTCTTCAGCTGCAGCTATTGGAGTTCCTGTATGGTCTGTCCCAGACAGGGTAATTCAGCCTGGGATTTCCTGGCAGGTGCTGTGGGATGCTGATACCAGCAGTGGGGAAATGCCAGCAGGTGCTCCCTTTGGCAGATCTTTGATCTGAGAACTGAGATTTAGTGCTGGAGTGGCAGATTTAAGTGATTGAATGAGACTCGGGCTGCGGCTCTGCTGACGCTGATACACTGTGAGCTCATCAGTTCAGTCAGGGTAAACTCTAGGTTACAATCTTGCCAGGGAGGTACTGCTCTGATCATCTCCCTTATTTACCTGAATTAGGGAATCAAACAGAGGCCCTTCATGCTCATGAATTAAGTTTATGTGACTCTTGCTCACTTTTCACTACCTTCCATTCATGTTATTCCTCTTTTGTGCTGTTCTCCTTGACCACCTACTTTCCATTCTCTCTGGAGATTTTGGGCAGTTTTCTCTTTATGTTCCCCCCTTTCTTCCCCCCACAGTCCTTATCCATTGCATGATGCTGACTGTACTTCATTAATAATTATTCCACACAATGTCCTCCTTTCCAGCCTCTTCCCACATAGAAAATGACTATTAATCTGTCTGTCTGTCATACCCATTATTCATAAACAGACACATGCCACAGCACTGAAAACAGACTATCTGTCTTACTTAAGAGCATCCTAGATCTTAAATAAAAGAGACATAACACTGCAAAACACTCAGGGCTTTGACAAACACGGGAAAGAATGGAAAAATGGATCATCACAAGAACTAGGGATTTTCTGTTCAGAAGCCTCACCCCAAGGCTGGCAGTCAAAAACAAGCAATGGTCAGAAGGGAGAAGAAAAATAATCCTATTTCTTTCTTTTGAAATCATCTCATGTTCCAATATTCAAACCCATTCCATTTTGAAATTTACTTTCCATGCTGTCAGCTCTCTCGAAGCACAGCTAAGACAAAAACTCTCACATTATTGTGCAGAATGTGATAAAGTGGGAGTGGGAAGCAGAGAAAGACAAACAGAGGATGCAGCTATTGTACCCATAGAAAATTAAAAGGAAATGAAGGCTGCTTGGAGGCTTTCTACCAACAGCTTATTTTCTCCATCTTTCATTTGTTTCTCAATCTCATTTTACTACATCTCTAGTCATGTAAATAAGTCTATAACTTATATAAACAAAATTTCTATGCTCATTGTATAAAAGATATGCTCAAGAACTGCTAATGCTTGAGCTGTACAGAAGAAACTGGAAAAGAGTTATTTACTCAGAAATGTACTTCCACAATCAGAAAAGCTTAATTTCTTAAGGAGAACTTCAAATTAAAGGCTTTCAGTATCAGGTTTTAGAATGTGAATTTGGTTCATTTCGTTTTAACAAAGAGGCTGCCCCAAGTTTTGCAGTGTTTCTCATCAAGGAAAAAGACCCCCAGATTCTGGGGCAAGATCTCCTATCTTCAGATTTCAAGTAGACTTGTGTTTGAACCATAAAACCGATTCTTAATAAATGATCCTAAAATGCAAATCTGAATCCCCCTCCTCTGGAAGGTGTGGAGTGATCAACAGCCTTGGTGAAGCAAGCCTGGATGAGCTTTGATCTTCCAGGCTCTCCAGGTGGTGGAGTTGGGGCTTAAGGATTTATCCATCCCTGTTCCTTGCTATCTGCTTCTCCCTGGAGCTGCCGAGAGAGGAGCTGCTGTGTTGTGCAGTAAACGCCCCGTGTGGTACAGGAGCTTGTGCTCTCCCAGGTAATGAGCCATCTGACCTGCAAATATTTGCTTTTGTGGGTTCTGGGAGGACCTGGCCTTGGTCTGAAGGATGATAAGGGTATTGAAGGGCAATATGTGTGGTTTCAAGTGCAGAGTTGTTTGGTCTCATGTTGTTTATCACTAAATGTGAATGAAGACTGAGTTCCAGTAACTGAATTAACTTCCCTGTTTCAAATACATTTATTTTACTTAGAAGACATGGGATATGTGTGGATTCTTATTTTGCTAGAGTGATGGATGAAAAGAGGAAAATCTTACAGTAAAGTGGATTAGTCTGAAGTTCCAATCTTTGCATATGTGCAGACATTAATTGAATAACTGGAACAAAATTATGTTTAAAACAGTGAGTTGCATGATCTTTTTAGTGAGGGGAAAAAAGTGCTTGCTAATGATAATGCTGAATAATCAATGCTGAAAATTGGAAAAACCTTATGACCAAATTAATCTACTTTATTACCTGTCTGTATTTGCTCAGCCATTGTAAAATACTTCATTAAGAATCCAGCTTGACTGAAGCACCAACAAAGAAAGGCAAGATACTGATAGAAGATTCCAGAGGATTTAATATTATATGATTTTCAGCTTTGGTTATAAGCTGTGACTTCAGGTGAAGTGCCCCACTCTATATATTTAAAGAACCCTTACTTTAAGTGACCTTGCCACTCATCGTGTAAATTCATCTGGAAAAAAAAATATTCATCATTCATTTGAACTCCATGTGTCACCGTGCTGCTAGACAAGCTGATAATTAGATTAATTTGTGCTGGTTGTTGTTTAATTATTATGCCTCACAAGTGCTTAATGTTTTCAAATAAGAAAATATCCATTGCTGTCCTGGAAGCAATTTGATAACTCAATGGGTTTTCAGAAATTATATTTTTACTGAGCCATTTCTTCTAAAACAATCGGCTGTTTTCATCTCATTCCCTTGTTCCTGGTCAATTTTCATCCGGATTTTCTCTGCCTAAATCCATGCTACTGTGGCTATATTGCCTTCTTGCATAAAAATTTCTCCAGTGATTACAAAAAAGTCTCTGGGTCTGATGTAAGTTTCATCCATAGTGTGGTAGCACAGTTTTTTTAAAAGCTTTGAAAAATGAAAGTGAATTTTACTTTCCCTGAAAAGATGGCATTTGGCCTTCTGCTTTTGGCTCAAGTGTTCTTTATGTTAAAAACCACACAATTAAACAAGTTGTTGTGATAGGCAAAGTTAGGGATCCTTTCCTCTTCATTGTTCTCCGCATTTTTCTGTTGAAATAAACTAATACAACATCTAACTTCCAATAACCTCTCCAAAAGAAACTTGCTGGAATATGTTTTCCAGGTATTAATCTATGTTTCTAGCCTTATTCTGCTACAAGTCTGTATACATCCATGAGATTAAAGACTTTTCTCTTTTCCTTGTAAAAATAACTGTTATAGGTCCTTCTGCATCTACAAATTGAAAGCAAAACATAAGTTTTCAGGACTAAATTCAATCAATTCTCCCAGTCTCAGTTTTTGATAGTGGTTTATTTCTACAACCATGGCTCTATAGCAAGTCCCAGAGCCAGCAATTGCACGCTCATTTCTTATGCCACTTCAACCAGTTTGCAAAGTCAAAAAAATGTACCAGGAACACCTCTGATCTGCAGGGACAAGAAAATGGAGACTCAATTAGATGCATTGAGAGAGGATTTTCCAGAGTTTTAACCAGTCTGGTGGCAGCCAGACTCTAGTTTGACATAGGATTAAATGTAGCTTTAAATAAAACTAAGAAACATATAGTTAGTTCATCCAGTTTAGGACCTAATAACAGGAGGGAGTAAAGAAAGTGTAAATAGGCGTGTTCCTCTGTATGAAACTGAGGAATTACCTCAATTTCATGCTGAAAGTACATTTTCTCCGTTATTCTTGCACAAAGATTACAAAGCACTGAATACACTATATGCACGTATTTTATATTTAAAGAAAAGCAAGTAGGCTCAGGCAAAAATGCTGAATTATTTCTTTGAAATATTTTCCAAGCTGCCTCTGGATCTGTACTGATCTCCTTAACTGCTTTCCATGGAGTTTATTGATGGAGAATTGAGAGCAGCAGTCCCTGAGAGCTGCTGGAGCAGTAAGGAACGTTCTCCTTGTGCCATTCCAGAGCAAATCTGATTAGCACAGGGAGCTGAAAATGAGTTGTGAACCGAGAGTATTTGATTGAAATGTCAAAATACTCAGAGCCCTGTGGAGTTCCCACAGAAGAGACTTCTGCAGCAGTCTTGCTGTGTGAAATCTACAGCTACACCTTGTGATGAGTAACCACATGATCGATTGAGCAAAATTCCTGTCACTACCTGGATCACGAGACATTAGCAGGGAATATTGCTCTAAAGCCAAAGTGTTCTTCCTAAATACAAGTGGGCTCTTAAAATCAATATATTTATGGGCAAGGATTAGTCTCTTTTGCGAGCTTTGAAGCCCATTCGGGGGAATGAGTGCCACACTCCTGAACTTAAAATAAGAAATTCCAATGCAGAATGAAGCAGCACGTACTGCAGAAGCCACAGGCATTATATGCAGCAGAAAGAAAACAAACTGAGCTGAGGTCTCTCTGGGACCTGTGGTGCAGCTAATAAAACTAAAGATCTGGTAATATACCGTGTCTGCTTTCTGAGAGGGTAACAAACACAGCTGGCACCCTGAATTTGCTGCAGTGACCGTGAAGGATGCAATCAGTTGGGAGTTTGATCTTCTGACTGAATCTATGCTTGGCAGTGAATTTTAAAAATGTATTTGCTTCGTTTCTTTTGAAATAGAAAATGGAAGCAATCTTGACACTGATCAAACAAGAAATACTAACATGCATATGTATTTTCTTGCATGGTGGCTGGTTGAGATTTGGAGACAGGAAAGAGTTTGTTATATCTGCACTGAGAAGTTGGAATTACACTTAGCATTCATATTCTCTTTGATTTACAGAAAATGATGAACTCAGTACTTCACAGAGAGCACGGTAAATTAATGCATTCAATTTTTCACTTGTTTGTAGCTTTTCCCCCTCTGTTTATTGAGGCACCAGCTATAGCAGGCAGCTCTGCTTCCACCAAGAACATGCAGCAAGGTCTCTATTTGAAGCTGTGAGCTTTCTATTCAGAGAGAAAACATCTTCCCTGAGGAAAGGAAGCAGTCCTGGGGGTCTGAAAAATAGGGCACACACCATATTGCAGGTCAGGTGTTTTGGGGATGTGGGGAGGAGCTGAAGGCCACAGGTTCTTGCCAGCCCTTCACGTGTCCCTGGCCAGGCATCAGGGAGAGGAGTGAGGTAAAGCTGCTGGTAGCTCCTCTCCAGCAGTGTCCCTCTGACCTTTTTGATGGACCTGGGCTCTCAGCAGGTGCTGCTGAGGGAGGGCTCTGTGTGTCTGACCACGACATGAAGGGAGGTATGAAAGGAACACATTTCCTTATTTTCCTCTGGCTGGCAGAGAGAGAGCCGGGGCCCTAAACTGCTTACAGAAAATGTGCAGGGCTTCGCAGTGACCAAAGATAGGCTGAACCTGTAGTTTTCTCTCAGCTCATCTCTCTGGTCAGGTCTTCAATATCATTCCAACGCCAGGAAAATCCATTACTTCCCTGACTGCTCAAGCTGCAAGCTCTCACCATAACAAATTTCTCTTAACTTGACACCTTGGCTACAAGTGTTCTGGAGGAATGAACTATTATTTCTGTATGGTTTCAATTTGGCACTCAAGGAAAACCTGATAACAAGCTAATTTCCAACTTGCTGAAGGAAAGGCTCTGTCACTGGAATGAAAATGTGAATTACTGATACGAAGCCCGAGTGTAGATTTTCAACTTTTCTCTTGCTAGTACATGGATGGAAAAGCCTTTTCTACTGCAAACGCTATTGGTTTTGTGTCAGGAACTTGGAGTCCCCCCTTTCCTTGGGTAAAATGGGGAAAAGAGCAGTTCTTCTTTTGTGTATAGAAACATATCCTGTCCGAAGCACAGATCCCAGCACACGGTTCCCCACCTTCAAACCCTACCCAAATTAATTTTGCCCGAAGCAATGTTGTTGTGTGGCAAGGGGTCTGGATTTTAGTAATGTTTGAATGCTTGAACTGGAAAACCATCGGTGAATCTTATACTTCAGGATCTCTTTGTTTTTGTTCTCTCTTCTCTGCCTGCCTTTAAAAGCTTCTAATAAACCACAGGAAATATTTGGCCATCCCTTTCCTTCTCAAATCACGTCTTGTTGCAGTAAAATTTCTCCAGGGTTTGGTCTTAGCTTGGCTATGAGATATGCCTCAGTTTGGATGCTTTTCTGAAGTCATCAAAACATAGTGGATCAGCCAAAATTTGCTTGAGAATGCTTGAAAACAGGCTGTCTCATGAGCTTTCTAATGTTTTTGGCTTCCAGTCAGACTGGAAATGCTATGGAAACAACACTTATGACAGTCCAACTCCCAGCTGCTCCCAGAACTCATCATTTGGGAAGTAAGGAAAAATCACAAATTAATTGAAAACAAACTGTTCAAAACTCAGCAAAGATTCAAGTGTGGTTTTAGGTGAATTCCAGTAGTTTCACTTTCAGTCAGATGTGGTTTACCTGCATCTTTTTACTTCAGGAAGTGGTGACCACATGGAGTTCTTCTACTTCAAGCTTGGCTTTTCAAAGGTGTTCAGTTCTGGCCTAAATCTATTTTCTTTAAAGCTAGTGGGTAGAGTTTGGATTTCAGTGGGAGTTGAATATTTTGAAAATCCTACTCTGACTGCATTTTTGATCAAAGGCAATTCCACCTCATGTTCCTACAGCAATGTGCACGGATGGTAATCAAGTTTCACTGTACTGCCTGTGAGATGGGCACGTTAGTGGGGTATGCTCTGCAGAAATCAAGTATCTCTGGCTGCTTAAACCCTTTTGACTCCTATTGGCATTGAAGACAGAGGAAATCAAGGCACTGATAATCCATCAAACCTCTTGAAAATCTTCAAGTTGAGCTAAACCTCATCAAGCTGTAGGTTTCTTTCTCAGAACTTGAGAACGTAATCAGGACACATAAATCTAGATTGTGGAAGTTTTAAAGGATCTGGGTGTTCAAGTAAAAGCAAAGTGATGAGCAATCTCTTTGATAAGTATTGTGAGACACATTCAATCAATATGGAAGTTGCTCATTTCTCCTCAAGAGCTTTCTCCTTCCCACGTGCTTTGCATGGATCTTGGTAGGAGGGAGCTGGCACAAACATAAAGCACATCAGTGTGTTTTGCACCTAGCTGAGAAATTTTTAATCTCTTCAGGCATGAGGACGGAGGGATTTGAAAAGGAACACCGTCTCTACAAAACAAAACCAAAACCAAACCCAAACAAAAAAGCCACAAGCAAAACAAAAACAACCGACAAAACCCCCACGAGGGAATACTCCAGCTGTGGGCAGCAGTTAATTAAAAGCCGGCAGGTGCTTGGTGTGGGATTTTCCAGGTGCCTCAGCATCAGTGGAGGGCGTGTGAGGTCACTCATTTCCCCTGGCTTCAGAAGGATTGCTCTGATTTGCAACTATGAACCTGTTGACTAAAGAATACTTTTTCTTTCATGGAGAATGAGACTATTATGCTTTTTTACTGGAGGCTGTTTTGGTGGGCTACTGGGAAGCAAGCACTGGCGTAAAGCAAATGCTTTTTGTTG
This sequence comes from Machaerirhynchus nigripectus, assembly GCA_013397975.1. Lineage (NCBI taxonomy): Eukaryota > Metazoa > Chordata > Aves > Passeriformes > Dicruridae > Machaerirhynchus > Machaerirhynchus nigripectus. The sequence continues at coordinate 684,124 of VZRQ01006824.1, forward strand.
TGTGATTGCAGCAGTGTTTGGGGAGGATCTGGGTGCTGGAAGTGAGAACCCTGGGTGGATCTGGTGGACGCCACACACAGAGTTCCCACAGCTCTGCTGCCCCAGGATGGCTTGTTCGGCCGGCCAACCCTCGGAGCAGGAATCCCGGACCAGCCCCAGGCTGGCGCTGCTCTCCCGCTCGCTTTGCTGCGGTGCAGTGTGAGCCGAGCAAAGGGTGTGCTGCGCCCACCTGAGCATCCAGCTCTGCTGGCTCAGGGTGCCAGGGTAAATGGTTTGTAGCAATAACAGAAGAGCTTTCCCTCCCGACTGAGGTTTGAAAGATTTAACAGCTTAAATGTAACATAAACATGGCTTGAAAGGAAGCCCAAGAAGTTGAGACAAAAAATGTTACATAATATTAAATGGTCTCTGACTTACCTAAAGCATTTAAGTTTTCTGAAAGATAAATCAAAGTGGGGCTGGACAGCCTCTGCCTCAGCCTTCCCACAATTTCACTCAAAGATTTGTATAATATTTCTCTGCTCCGAGGAGGTGTGGATTGGCTTCATTCAGAATTTAGGTACTTTAATGGAAATCTTTGCTGTACAGTGAATTTACATCTTTTTATCTTGTTGCTTGTGTTTCCTGTGTGCGTGACATGTAAGACCTGACTTTCAGGTAGGGTAAACTACAGAAATGAAAATTGCATTCCAAATGTAATTTCTAGGATATAATTTTAACAGTGGGTTTTTGGTTTTTTTTTCCCTTTCTTTGGGGTAATGTTTTCCAGAAAAATTATATTTCCTGTCAAAATGTGAATTCATTTTCCAAATTGAATATAAAAGTATGTAAATTTCAATGGGAGAGGTCATGACAGCTTGTCAAACTACACAACTCTCAGCTTGCATTTTTTTCTTCTTTCCCTTTCTTTTTAACCAGATAGATACCATGTGGAGGGAGAAAGAAGAAAAATGAAGCATCCATGGTATGCAATTACAGATCATTAATTGATGGTGTGGTGCTATCCTGAATTTTGGAACTGATCTTCTCTTAGACCAGTAGACTTCAGTCTTCAAAAATAAAATATGCTGTACCAGGCAAAATTCTGCTTGGCAATGTTGCAGCATCATCTGTCTTTCAGATCTGTGCACATATGCTGCTGGAGAAGTAGAAAATTCTTAGAATACAACAGCTGTCAATAATTCAGGAATTGAAATAAACACAGAATTGAATTTTAATTGAAAGGATTCGGAGGTGTCCAAGCTGTATAATGATACTCTTTGTATGCTAGAGAGTTTAGGCTGACTTTTGTGCCATTCCAACTCGGAGAACTGCTGAAAAATTATGATCACTGCTTTATGCTTTTTTTAACAATAATTCGAGCTGGGAACACTGAAGAGCATAACAATTTTGTAACCTCATTCCAATCCACCCCATTTCCTGAGCAACCTGTTTGGGGACAAGCGAGACTGAACTCTGTGACTGTTTATCTGCTGAACCCTGAGGCTACAAAATGCTGATTTACGGCCAACACACTTAGAATCTCGAGGGACCAAGCCCTTGATCCCAGGGATATCTACAGCACAGAATTGCAAACATGCTCAACCGTGGCTTTTTTTGGGTTGTTGCTTTTTTTTCAGACAAAATTTGGTATTCACAAAATGTCTACTTTGGAAGATTTTTCAATACTTCCCAGCTCTCTTCTGCAGTTTTTCGAGAAGGTGATTAATTATAGCAAGTGGAAAGGGCATGAAGATTTATTCCAGCACAGTTTTAAGAAGTGCAAATGTCAAAAAAAGAAGTTGAAGAAATTAAATGCAAGAACAATCTGAAAGAGAGCAGCCATGGTGACAAGTTTACAGTAAGATGTGCAGATATTTGTATTCTGCAAACAGCATCCTGTGTGGTGATACCTCCTGAAATCTGGTGTGGGTCCATAAGCGGCTTTCTCTGTAACTGTGTTGCAGATGAAATCTGTAATGCAGAATGTATTGAAGGAAAAGTCTTGGCTCAGTTTGCATGATGGTTGGTGAGATGGAATTTAATTTTTATTTTATTAATTAATTTTAATCAGTTCCTGAAGTTAAGTATTTGGGAGATTCACACCAAAGCGAATGGACAGAATTAAAAAGCCACAGATCCATATTTGAAAGCTCATATTTCAGGCTGCTGTCAACAGAAGCATGAGGTTGTTCAGCCTTGCTGAACAACTTCTAAAAAGAATGTTAATTTGAGGACGATATAAGAGAGACTGAGATCAAGCTCTTTGCTGTTGATTCTTAACCACAACTTTCATATAATTGGTACGCACAAGACATAGGCCATGTTGTCTTCCAAAAAATGGTACGTGGCAAAAAATCACACTTTTTAGTTCTATAAATTTTTTTTATTTAAATAGAAAGATTTTTTTTCTTTAGAACATATTTAGCTATTTTACAGACAGATTGTCTGGTTAATTGTTGGCAAACTCAGTGTGTGGTGGGTGGATGGGTATTTCTGAAAAGAGAAATCTTGTCTTACACATTAAATTCCAAGGCAGTTTTTTCAAGAGGAAGGCAAATAGTCCATAAGGAGATTGATTCACTGCCTCAGCAATCAGGCTCAGCTGAACTGTGCATACAGGGCAGTAAAACTAATGATGTGCTTCTTAAGGACAAAGTGCTTTATCAACAGTGCTGAGCAGTGTCATGTTGTGCATTTTGGAGACCCTGTTTTCGTGGACTTTCCTTAGTGTGAGCTAGCCCTGCATGTCCCCAACTCCTTCCTCTGATCCAGACCAAAAGCTTCCCAGCTCACAAGGTTGCTCTTGCTGCATCTTCCCTCTCACGTTAATTGTAAAATGTTTCTTTAAAATTATTTCAAAGTCCTGCTAAGCTAACCCTACTTATAATTTTTTACTTTATAACTTATAATTATATAATAATATATATTATATAGAATATATATATATAATTATAATTATATAAACTTACAATTGTTTACTCCCGAGCTTGGCAGAGCTGTGTGCTGCGACCAGAAATGGTTGGATGTGTTTTGGGGAAGAAACAGGTTGATCCTTAAGAACAAAGTCCAGCTAGTTGTGCCTCTTGCTTATTGTTCCCACCAATTTTCACAGCTGTACAGCATGACAGTTTGGATAGCAAGCAGGAGGTGGGCATTTTCCAGCATCGATTTAACACGGAAAATTTCCTCTGTGTAATTTTTTGCACCATTTTTGTGTTCCTCAGATTTCCAAGAATCTTCTCTTTGAGTTATTAAGTCTTTAGACGTTATAGCTTGAAGAACATTAGGGAGAGTCCTGACAAAACCCTTTAAAAGTTAGTTGAAAATAGGATGTCAGGCTGAAAAATAGAAAAATAATTTCAAATACACAGATAGATGTAGTTTGGGATTATTTTTTTCATGAACAAAGTGTCTTTGATGCCTTTATATAACTGCTGAGAAAGTACAAGTTAAGCTCAAGTGACAAGAAGTATTTTTCAGTCTTCTTCTTGTTGCAGTAATGCTTGAATTAGACAGGGAGCAGCAAATCCACAAGTCCCTCTGCAGTCGCAGGATAGGAAGAATCTCAAAAGGTCATCCTATCTTGTGTTCAGGACAGCAGTAAAAGATCAAATTACCAGATTCCAATTAACTGTCATGGATTTCATTAGGTGTTGCACTGTCCTCCTGTTGTGTTGATGGTTGGGTGTTGAGCAGTATTTTTAAATGAAATTCTTGTCTTCATGTCGTCACATGTATTGGATACATCATTGAATCTGTGGTGGGTTTTTCTGTGTTTAAATATACTGGGAAGAAGGGTTGTGTCCAGCAAATTAAAGAGGAAAAATAGTTAGAGGAATGGAGGAAAGGAAGAGGCCCTGCAGCAAAGAGAAGCAAAATCACACGTGTGTTTAAAAGAGCTGTAACTAATTAGTGTGCTCATGTTTTCGTTCCTCTAGGTTTGCAAAGCACTTGCTATCTATCTGCTGGCAGGTGAGTGGGTGTTTTCCAGCAGAAATTGCTTCCCAGGGCTGGTAAATGTATTTATTGATTTATTTCTGCAAATAATTTCAATGCTGAGGGTCCTACTGCAGTAGGACCCTCATAGATCATGCCATTGTATCTGGTTGGAGACACCACTCCTCACAGTTCCACTGCTTCTGAATTTCTTGTCCTAAAAGGAGCAGAAAAAGCCCTAGGAAACTAATAGCACAAACTATTCTTTTGTGAGATTAAAAGCAAAGAGCAAGAGTTGAGACCAGAGGGACGCTTAGGATGGCTAATGCAATTTATAACTTGTTCACTCTGCTTTGCTTCTTGCTAATTTGGTTTAAGATGTTTCCTGATCCTGTCGCTGAGATTTAGCATGCAGTTCCCCTTTCAGACAAAAAGGAATTTTCCACTGCTGCTGGAGCAGGGGGAGAGCAGATGGCTGAGCTCTGGGAAGGGCACTGCCTCCCTGGTGCAGCAAGGGAGAAGGGAGCGTGAGGCACTGTCCCCAGAGCCAGAATCCCATTGGGGTGACACACACTGGAGTTCTGCTTCACTAACGCTTAAAAAATCGTAATCACATTAGAAATGCCACTAAGATGGAGGTAAGTATAGTTGCTCAGTGCTAATCTTGTAAAATATCTGATTCTGGGGCTCAGTACACAATCTCAGAAATGAAGTGCACTTCTGAAAGTACCTCCTGGTCTTCTGCTTTGATAGAAAGCCCTTCATTAATTTTTCCCTCAAATAATGCGTAAAATGAGCTACATGAGGATACTGTAATTTCACTCTACTTTAACACTCACGTTCCCTTGACTATCCCAAGTCCTGCAGTACAGGGTGGCAAAGGCAGTGGATAAGGTTTTAGGAAGTGTTTTAGAGCTGACAAGACAGACCGAGATTTATTACTGGATAGGTTTTTTCTCCCTCTTGGCATCAGTTTGTGTCCCTGACAAAAGTGATGGGATTTCTTGGCTGTGCTGTGTCCTTCTGCTTCTCATCCATCTCCACCTTATACTCTCTCCCTTCCAGGGCTAGCCAGATGTGTCAGTTCAGATGCCAAATGAAAAGGGGGGTGCAAGAGGAAATTAAAAGTGGAAAAACTGCTTGAGTTGGATAGACAACAATAACTCCTTGACAAGCTACTTTTTTTTGGAGTTGGGTAATCTGGTTATATTGAAATTAGTTTTTACATTAAAATATACACCTCCAATACCATGATCAGCAGAATTCTCCTCAGAAGGTATGAGAGCTCTCACTCCCACACATTGAATTTATCGGGTAGTTCTTTCCAAAAGCCGGTATTGAAAGTGTTTCCCTGGGTGGGAATTGAACTTTCTGGGTGTGAGTGTAGTGCACAAGAGCCTGGTAATCCCTTCTCCTTTTTCCTAATGAAACTGCAGCTTTTTTTTTTTTTTTAATAGAGCAGCACATGGTAGAACTGCAAATTCTGGCCTTTAGGGCTCTGATGAAGGCCCTGCCTATGCAGTTCAGTATTCCTGCTTCATACTGTGTAATGAACTGTACTTCTGAGGGAACAAATACACATTTCAAACATAATAACCCATAGAAAAATTTTTATGTTTCTTTTATTATAAATGAAACTATTCTCTTTGTATTTGCAATTTTGATCTTAACACAGGAACAATAACTTCAACAAGAGCAACGAAAGAAATCTCTTTACTCCGTACTAAAGGAAATATAAAGTTAAGAGGATGAAACAAAAGCTCTCTTGGCCAATCTCACACCAGAACAAATTCTAGAGCTGAAAGAAGATGAGTGAATTACAACTTATATTACAATTTCCCCTCAGGCTTTGCCCACATGATTAAAACCAAAACAGTCCTCTCACAAATGTCTTTTTCCAATAAATGGCAAGAATTCATGTGGTGAAACGGGCAATTGGCCACTGAAGTAAGAGATTACTATTGGTATTAGAAATAACAGTTTGTTTGGCTTCTTATTGCAAACTTATGCTTGTTTGGGTAGGTTAAATAGTCATTTAGTAGCATTTGAGGCATCTATCTGTAGTTCTACCTGATGTACCCAATAAAACTCAGCTTTGCTCTGAAAACCATGATTATGCAGAAAAACTGTGCCATGTCCATCAGCTTTCACACAACCCCTCGAGATTAAGCCACATCCCCAAACCTCTTGCTTGCCTGTGCTTAAGGGATTGAATTTACTTCGTCAGATGTACAATAATCAGTTTAATTTTGTAACTGAATTTTCTCAAATGCATTATTTATGGTCATTACCTCATGAAAATCAGTGGGAGTTCACATAAAATAAGATGAATAGATGAAAATCTCAGTGTTTGAAATGCTCTGCAGCACTTAGTTTGTACCTGCACTAAAAGTGAAAAAAAGAGCTGATGTTTTCCTTTTTATTTGCAGTGCCCAAGGAAGCAGAGAGGAATTATTAGGATTTGTTATTTGCACACCATAAATCTGAAATAAAAATCATGTCTTTGTAGAAAAGCCTTTGTATTATAACACAGTGGTTTAATAATATTGTACATATAACATTTAGATGTATATTTACTTTTTGGAAGGGCTTTCATAATTTACCCATACAGTAAAGCAGAGCATTCAGCTGCATCAAAAGATAAGGCAATATAGATGATCTGAGTGATAATCAAAGATGGGGATCAGCAGTTTATCTCTTCAGCAGCAGTCCCTGGGGAGGTACAGAAACCATCTGCATCCTAACCATGTAATACAGCTCTACACATCAGTTATTTACTTCAAGCTCTTCTTTGATCCTGTGTGTGGTATTACCATTGATCAGAAACCCCAGCTCAGCTCAGCAAGTATTGGATGGCTCTCTTTCTTCAAAATCAGTTTGGAAATCTTCCCAGGGATGCATCTGCTCCTTTAATTCGCCACAGAGATGAAGAATTTGTGAAGAAAATTAAAGCTGGAATAAACATTAGGCATCCTAAATCTTCATGCTGTTGTGGTAGAAAATGTGTGTAAAGCAAGTGGAAAAAGCTTCAACAGATGTTTTGCTTTTAACCCTAAACTGTAACAGATCCCATGCAAGGGGACCAGTCTGTATGGCAGAAATAATCCCTTGTTTCAGTGATTTTTTTGTGATAGAATTTTTCTTCCATGAGTGCTACTGGAACAGTGTCAGTTACATTAAATGGGAAAGTACTTACCTATCCAAAGGAAGGTTTTCTCACTTCACTGTTTAATATATTCCTTTCTATTCTACATTGCATATGTTCAGAGGCCAATTTTCTCGACTTTCAGAGGCTCTGCTACTTAGTGCAGCCAGGGATCCTCAGCAGCAGCCCCAGATAGTGTAGTAAAATAAAATTGGGTATGGTCCAATATTGAAGCAATATTTTACTTGCCTGGGACTTTCTTAAATTCCTTTCCCACTGCTCCCTTTGTCCTGAGATCTTCTGAGTTTTCTTTTTCAAACCATAACATACCTTTATGTAGGAAAATGAGTTCTGTTTAGGTTCCTCCAATCTGACCTCTGTAGGTCCAGCCCACCCTATGTTCTTCTGAGGAAAAGTTAATCATGCAATCATAGAATAGCTTGGGTTGGAAGTGATCTTTCAAGGTCATCCAGACCAATCCTGCAAAGAGCAGGAACATCTCCAACTGAACCAGTTTGCTCAGATCCATGTCCAACCTGACCCTGAATGTTTCCAGGGATGCAGTGCCCACCACCTCTCCAGGTGCCAGTGTTTTACTACTCTCACTGTAAAAAAATTCTCCCTTCTATTTAATATAAATTGATACAGGTTTAAAACCATTACGCCTTCTCCTCTTCCCTCCCAAGCTTTAGCAGCACAGTGCAAGAGAAACTTAAATGAGCTCTGATTTTACTCCTGGTTCAGAGCTTGCTCTCCTGCTCCTGCTGCTGCCATCCGTCTTGTTTTCCCGAAGTACCTGACGGCCCTGCAGGTGGGGTGACCTGGTGGCAGGGAGCACATCTGTGACGGTGGCAATAAGTCGTGATCAGCTAACTCGAACGTTAAATCTGGCTGTGGTCTGGGCTGAAAACTTTCCATAAGAAGCAGGAGAAATGATCCAGTGGGAGCCTGCACAGAGTGCTTTAGGCTTTCTGCCAAGGTGTCATTTGAACCTGTGCTGCTCTCCTCCTCTGGAGTGACTTGCTCCAGGCTGTGGAGGGAGTTTGCGATCAAATTGAGGCCAGAAATTTATATGCCTTGAGGTCTTGTTGCTTCACTCTGACAAGGTCTTTTCCCACTGGCACACAGGAGACCACTTTGGCTGAAATTCTGTCTGTCCCCACTGAGGACACATTCTGTTTTCCTCTTCTCACCTTTTAGTTTCTCTGTCTCAAAGTCCTCACCACATTTCTCGTTTCCATTCCCTGGGACGGCCGGGCTGCTGCTCACCTGTAAATCACCAGTCTCCAGAAATTATTTCCTCTGGTTCTCCTTTCAGCTTATCGGGTGCAATGGATTTGCTTTGAGTACATGAAATACAGACTTCAGACAGCATTTTGGGTTGTTTGGGCTTTTTTGGGGAGAGGGTTTTTTTGGTGGTTAATGGCATGGAACCAGGATTATTGCACATAAATCCTGCAACCTCGTTTCTTATTACTTGCCTGTGGCTGCACCCAGTACAGAGTGAATGTTTTTTCACTTTTTTTCTGTGACATCACATACAAGATATTCACAGCAGATCAGGGTAAGAGTTAAGATGCTTTCCTGAATTTAAAAGCAAGAAAAAAAAATGTTGCTTATATAAGCTTTTTTTTTTGTAGTTTTTCCTTTCAACCCAAGAAGAGGAGCCTTAAAGTCAGTTTAGTCAAAATGATCATGATGCGGAGCTGTAAGTCCATAGACTGGTCTGGAGTGAAAGTCCTGGGAAAGTGACAGTTTGTAAATGCAGCTGCTGTTGTCAAATATAATGAAATCTTGAAGGGAAATTAGTGAAAAACTGCCTTTTATCTTTTTTTTAAAATGCAAACCAGATTTTCTCATAGTATTTTGCAGTTGTTTGAAATAGGAAGATTGAATCCCTTTTTCATTACTCAGACTCTGTGTGTGGTGAAAGGAAACAGCACTGCAAGTCAAGTGACATGACTAGCTACAATAAAACGCAAGCAAATTGGGGTATTCTATGCTTTTTCCACCTCAGTGACCCCAAGAACCAGCCCAGGCTGAAACTTTCTAGCGCTTTTTGAGAGAAGAGATCCATTAGAGCTGAAATTTCTGAGAAAATTTTAGAGCTACATTTGGTGAATCAGGAAAAAAAATAACATTTCTCTGTAACAGATTTTGGGAGTGGACGAAATATTTCTTGGAAGTCAACTATATTTGGGGCACTAGTACTCCACATATACCAGGGTCTGATTCTGCATTTTTAGGAATTTGTCTAAAAATGACACCTTTTCTGCTCTTCATCCTGGGCAAGTGCTTTTTCTGGGAGCAGCTCTTGCAGCTGTACCCACAGCTGGAGCTCTGAATGAAAAGCAGATCAAACATGTCCTCTTTCTTGTTTCTACAACAAAGAGGGGGGATGCACGGAAATGCTTTTATCCAAATTGTCATGTTCAGAGAACTTTCTTTTTATTATTTTCTTGACTTGAAGTGTTACTTCCATTTTCACTTTTCTGCTTGACTGAGAAGATGACTGGTGTGAAGGTGAGCAATGGTGGGACAAGGATTGACATCCTGGAAAAAGAACTGCTTCTTTGCCCGTGCTACTGAAGACAAAACTTTCAAATGCAATATTATTATAGGAAAACAGAGGTATGAATGCCAGAAAATATTTACATTGATCTCTTAAATCTTGGGTGTTGCCAATGGTTTGATAATGTTATGCTAGTGAATAAATGCTTTATTTAACAGGCATTTTTTCACTAAAATTTACTATGTTTAAGTCTGGTTCTTGTGGGGTGCAGTGTAGATTTCACAGAAAGTAAATAAGAAAAGAGTAAAGGCTGGCTCTAAACAAAACTTTCTGGCTGTAGAGCTTGGTTAAAGTCAGAGTACCACAAATAAATTACTGACAATGAAGTTTCTTGGAAAAAAAGCACCTGAAAAATATGGGTGCAGAAAAATCACACAGATTTTTCTTTTCTATAGTAAAACTAAATCTAAAACCACACTGCAAAGCCATCTCTGCTTATTCTGGTTTTATATGTGCACAGGGGACACCATGTTCTTGCACTCAAAAACATACAGGGGCAAATGATTTTTCTAGGGAGCCACATATCCTACAGATGGGCAGGGAAGATGTGTCCTCACCTGGTTTACAGCCAGCTGGCCTGGCTTCACTTCCAAGGCTCTCTTTTCTTTAATTCATATTTTCCTTGGTGCAATCCTGGTTCTCATCTATAATTTTTATGATCTTTTCTCCAGGTTGTGGTTGGTTCCTGATTTCTGTCTAATATCCTGCATCATCTGGAAAGTACAGAAGCTCTCCATACTCCACCTCCTTCTATTTTAAAGGTTTTAAAGGTTTAAGTTTCATTTTATTCCTGTGGATTGTTACACAGGAAACAACCATTGGAGGATCCTTAGAAATAACATTATTCTTACTCACTGTCGTTCACTTCCGAACTTCACTTTTTAAGACATCCTTTCAATATTTTCCTTCCCTGTCCTGCTCTGTTTTATAGTTATTTAAATCCAGGTGTCCACTTTTCACTGGTTCATAAATTTCTCTTTTACTTTAATGACGTCATCTGAGAGTGGATAAACCAGAAGGATAATGAGTGTCTGTCACACTCAGAAATGAAAGTCAGAAGGAAGAGCCAGCTTGATGCTAACTTGCTTTCCAGAGCCCATGGGAATACCTAAGAACAGAGGAAATACATGGTTTTGGATCAGTCCAAGCATTCAAAGCCTGCCTTGTACCAGCCTGCTGAAAGCCAGTCTGAGTCTGTGTGTCTTGTGCCGTGTGTGGGCGTGGGGCTCTGCGGCCTGGGGAGCTCTGGGAGGGAGATTCTCTGGGTTTAAGGGCTCTCAGCTTCTCTTAGCATATCCCTGCTTGGCAAGGGAGGGGCTTTTCCTTTGGGGACCTTCTGCCCCTCCGCTGCTGCAGCTCATCCCCTTCCTGTAAAAGGGCAAAGCCAACTCAGGAAAACAGCAGAAGGCTGCAAACTCCCCCTAATCACTGGCTCTGGGAGCAGTGTCTAGGCTGTAAACCAAAATTTCACTCGTGCTGCCTGGGTAATTCATGGGTGGATTATGATCTGCTTCTGGAAAATCCATGCCATGGACATGTTTACTCTCTTCTCATTTAAATCTAAAATGTGTCATGAGGTGGTAAGAAAAACATCTTTCTATTCTTCAGTTCCCTTACTTCCCTTTAGTTTCTTTAGTTTTTCCTCTTACCTCATTAGGCTCAGCACCTCTGCCATGAAGGATTGTTTATATCTGTGCTCCTACTGTTTCAAAAATAATGTATGGGCACCCCAGGTTGGAAAAATACTACACAAAGAAAGCAGTATAGCCTTAATTAAACAAACTAGTGTTTGTCTAGTCAGTGTGATTAACTTTTGTTCCTGCAACACCCTAAAATGATAGCACTAACAAATATTGCAAGGCATTTTAAAATTAAATTAAATGCTCCTTTGATTACATTAAAGATAATGCATTTTAAATCTAGTCCTTTGGGAACTGTTGCTCTCCAGTGACAGCACTGATCAATTTGCCTTGACTTTCCCTGCAGAAGTAATCTTTGAGCCTCCTTGAGTCATCATTTGATCAAGGGGCATTTGCAACTGGGCTATTTGAGCAGTCTGAGTCGTCATCTTAATGTAAAGGTCCTGAGGGAAAGGAAAACAACAGTGAATGTTCTTATGCATGGGGTAATAAATTGATCTGAGAATGTGGGTAATTACACACAGGTAGGAAAAAGCAAAAGGTTCAGAGAAAAAATCTGCTCTTAACAGCCTTGATAAAGAGCTGTTCGAGTTGCTATTTTTCAAAGAAAACCAAATCACGACTACCAATTATTGCTACCTGCAGGTGTTTGCAGGGGAAAAACAATTCCTGGATTACACAGGGAGGATAGAGAAGTCTGGTGCCCTTATTTCTTCCACAAGAAGAAGGTGTGCACTGAGTATGTTCTTAGCAGGGAAATGAAGGCTGTAAGGAAAGGATATCTTCTGGATGAACTAATATATAGCATTAAAAAAGTTGGCATAAATATATATATATTTACTAATACATGTAAACCTTGATTTATTTTAGAAATGCCAAAAATCCTTCGAAGTGGAAATTTCCACTTAGAAGGATTTTTGGCATTTCTAAAATAAATCAAGGGGAGCATATTTCAAAATTATTTATAAAACTTGAAATCTTCATATTCTGTCTTGGACTTGTCTTCTTTCCCTGAAGATGCCAGGGGCACATGATTGTTTTTAAGGTGTTCAACTCAACTTGAGAATATTTTTCTTTTAAGCAAGCAAACTGTGGAGACTTTTTCCAATGAAAAAGTGCCATTATCAAAAGCTTATAAGTCAAAGAGCAATTTCCTGGATAATGGGATGTTTGAAAATGTATGCTGCAGTGGCTTCAAATATTGTGGTCATGCAGAGTAAGAGCTGGGCTGCTGCAGATCTCTGGTTTTTTGTTTAGACATTGGCCTTTTTGAAAATTCAATTACGTAGATGTAAAATCCTCATTCTAACAGCAAGTACAGATAACACATGTGGATAAATGTATTTGTGGGTGGGTGCATTAGTGTACACACACACACACACACTGCCTTTTTCAAAGAATACTTATATATCCATGTTGTTTATGTAATTCCAGTGTTAGCTGCAGAGACAGGAATTTGCTGTCTCCAAACAAACCACGTACCCCACATCCTCAAACCCCTGGCATGGGATCACGGTCCTGCAGTTTGAAGCAGGTGATGCCTCCCCTGATAAATGACCCAACACAGGAATTAAAATCCACTAACAGCCCTTTTCAGAAGGAAAATAATCTGGTCATCCCAATCCCTGACATGAAAGAAAACCATGAAATGTCAGCACTACTCTGCTGCTGCTGCAAAAAATGTAAAAACATTTTGGAGAAAAGTAAGGCAGGTTGTTCTGATATGAGCTGCAATATTATTTCAAAGCACAAAGGACTTCCCAGTAATCAAGTATATTTAACAGAACACCAGAATGGAATTTAAGATGCAAAATAAAAGCCTTTAACCACGCTTTATAGCTTCATTTGAATTTGGGAGACTGAATTAGGGATGAAGTTTAGTATTAATGCTGTAGCTTGACAGATCCCAGGGATTTGAAGCCTAAAGCTTGAAGTTCTCATATATCTTTCTATTAAGCTCTTTGACAACTTTCTGAAAACCAGGCAGTTGAATCTGCAGTTATTTGTGCTACCTGATAGTAGCTAATAAAGCTCCTACTTCCTCAGAGGTATGTAAAAATGTAAATTGTCTTGAGACTTTGTTCCTTTACTGATGTATATTTCCCTTTTGCATTTTTACTAAATGAGTGTCATGGCCTGGAGGGAGGGGAAAAGTCCTGTAAAATCCTGCACTGCTCTGTATATCCAGATTTGCTTTCTGGATGCAATTCTACCTAATTACTGCTGCTTTCTAACATTGTTCAGTACAATGCCCAAGAGTCCCAAGACTAGAAAAAATTGCATATTGTGAACAAGTGAAATTTGCTCATTAAGTTTTGTTTCCTCATGCTACGAGATATTTAAACAAATAACAAGCTTTAAACATCTGAGTAATTCTCTTGAAATCCTGATGCCTTGATAAATACTTAAGAAAAGCTTTTCATTGAAAGAGAAAAACCATGAGTTTTTTAAAACTATGCATTTTTGTTTATGTATATGTTATGGCTCATTAATTCATCTCCTGACTTGCTGACTACAGCACAGATGACATTTTGATTATCAGATGCTGCCTTGTGACAAAAAATTGCAAATTCTCCCCCAGACACGTTGCTGTGGTGCGGGAAGGCTGAAAGAGCTGGGACTGAAGAGGAATTGCAGAAATTACTCAGCCTCCTTGAACACCTCAGTGTGGCATTGGAGTGATCATGATGGAGAAGGGTGTATTAAACAGTCCTGCAGGGAAAATAGCTTTTAAAAGAGTATTCTTTGTAAGTTACGACATCTCACATATTTCTTTGGCCTCTTCCACACAGGACATGATTTCACCATTGCTACTTGGACATAAGGAACACAGAGATTGCTCCCACAGTAATTCACTGAATTTCAATTTTAATACCAGATTTTTCCACTTACTCGTGGGATTTTCCTGATGGGATTGAGTCATGTAGTTCCTGTTAAATTTTGAAGTCCCCAAAGCTAGACTTTCAAAATCACAGGCTTGATGCTGTAATGTCCATAATGATTTCACTCAATTGGGTACATCAGTTCCCCATAGAACACGTATTTTTATTACCTGGAAAAGCCAAACCAGGTTTGCTTTCCTCTGTGGGCTGAGTTCTAGGAGGCAGATTTGTCTCACAAGATACGACAGGACACATTGGAAAAGTTTGAATAAGGGAAACAGTTATCAGAATAAACTGGACAGGCTTCTGGGTTTTGGTCTGGGGCTTGCACTCCCTATTCCTGAAGCAATCCCGACACATAAATCAGGAAGCAATTGCATGCTCTGAAGTTGAAAACACATTTACAATGTCTGTTTCTAGGATTTTATCTCCCCCTGTGTTCTAGGCACACAAGTCTCAGGTGATCAGTTGTTCATTCCTCTGTGCACAGGGATCCTCCTCTAGCAGGATTCACGAAGGGAAGGCTTTAGACACAGCCAATATGAGCAGCAACCAAAACACTTGTTCCAGTGGCTCAATCCGGTCACTCCGGTGCTTTTCCCTCATTGCTGCATGAGGAGGTTGATGCTGTTTACAGAAACTCTAAATATTTCATTGTGTTCCTACTCTGGGAAGAGGTGGGTTTTGTTTACTGACAGCTTTTACTATAAAAGACTAGTACATGCTTCCAACATTGTAGCGTATTTTTCTTGGATAAACTAGAGTCAGGGTCTTTTTCAGGAAAAAATGTGTGGCTCAGCTTTCAAAGAATAAAAATTGAAAGTACTTCCTTGAAGTACATTCTTAAAACAAAAATTTTGATTAAATTCAGAAAAAAGGAGAATTAATACAAACAAAACTGTACTTATCTCTTTGTAGAGGGGGAGGTATTTTTAGTGTTCATGGTCTATTTCAATGAGAGTTGCAAAATTCAGATTAACATTCCAGTTACATTCATATATTCATGGAGCTCAAGGCAGCTGGGAGTAGCTGCTCTTTCCAGGTGGTTTGTGACTTCTGTCAGAGGGTTTAGCACCAGTGAAGTGATGTGCTTTATTACCTTCTCTCACCTGAATTGCCCCCGTTGGTCTCACTGGATTTGCTCGCAAGTGTCATGGGACAAAAAAGGATAATATTCCTGCCAATGCACACCCAACTTTGTGCATGCAAGAAACTAGAGCTGATTGAGGAAAATTAATAAAATTTAAAATATCAAGCATTTTCCTTTTTTACACAGTTCTGCTGAACACTGAAAACCCACTTTCAATCTGTATTTATAGATTTAATTCAAATAGTAAAAATCTCACAGATTATGGACAATATTATTGCATTTCTGCAGCACCATGAATTTTTGGGTTGGATGCCTTATGATGCTAAACAATTCATTCTTCGTTATTCATGAAATAATTTATACAAGCAGTGCCTAAACTTGCTCTCATAGAAACTGGAGGAATATTCTCCTTGCCTTCAGTGCAGCAGAGGACAAGCAATTGCAGTGTTATGCATCTGGGGAGCACAGACATTTCTGGAAAACTTTTTATTTCTCTGTACAATGGGGGTAAATGAGGACCAGAAAGACTATATTCAAACTTAAATGAAAACCAGTACAGAAATATCAATTCAGTTGTCTAAGTGGGTAGCATTTTTTGCTGAGGATCGGTAAGCAGAATAAATGGAATAAGAGCTGAATAAATAAGGTTTGTATAGAAAAGGACTCCATGAGGGTATCATCCAGAATTGAAGATGTGCTCTGCCAAGCAGCTCTGTGGGGAAATAAATGTATACTAAAGGAAGCCAACGAAAGGTTGACTGAATACGAAATAATATCTATTTGGTGCCATTACAGACTAAAAAAAGCATCCCAAAGCCCCCTACTTGTCCTTACTTCACATAAATCTATTATATATTTATATATTATATATTATATACTATGTATTATGTATTATATATTTAGTGTATTACAGCTGGAGATATCAACTCACCTGGGCTGGAACGGCACAAGCCTCACTTGGGAGAAACCTCTGTCAGTGTTTCCTACCATAAATGCTACATAATTCCAGAGGAAATACTTGTTTAAATGCTAGACCTGGCCATCACTGGTCATTGTGTCTGGGCTGTGAATATGGTCTACATTGTCCATAATATTTGTCTCCTTCCAGGGCTCAGGATATATTTTTCAGACTTTTAGGGTTCGGGGACTTTAAATGGAACTTAACCAAAAAACTCGAGAAGGTCTTTCCTTGGGTCAGTTATTGATCCAGTAACAGCCCAAACCAGTTTCACTATGTCATTTCCTTGCTGCCTGAAGTTGGATAGGGAAAAAGTTGCTTTCCAACACTGTGGAATTACAATACCTTCATATATTCCCTCAGCAGAAAGTCATCTCTTCTCTCATCCTGCAATTAATCTTGCAAAAGAGCAAACAATGACATAGAATTAATCAACCACTGTGACAAAAAAATTGTGATGGAAAGATGAACCCAGCTAAAATTAATTTTTTGAGCGACAGCTTGAAGCTCAAACAAGTGGAAAACATGGTGCAAATTGTACCTAGCTTCAAGAAAGGGATTTTAATGAGAAATGCAATTGCACAGCAATACTAATCAGTTATAAAAACATAATCCACCTTGGACTGCTGAGTGAATATCCTCCCCGTTCCTGCATTTTCCCTCTCCTGTACAACACACTGGAGGGAACAAAAATTGGCACTGCATCTATCACCCAGGCTGAGGGGAAGTGCTGGTGCATTGGAGAGAGCAGCTGAGTGGATTTGTGCTCATGTGCAAATGGCTGAGGCAATGCCCTTTGGCAAATGCTGCATGAAAATATTGCTATTACTGAAAACAGAAGGTGATTGAACTTTCCACGTCTGCCCTGTTCCTTACTAGAAATACGATAAATAGAAAATATCCTGTGAGGTAATTTATATCTGTCACACGCTGACAGCTGCCAGGTAAGGACAGAAATGATGGGATCCCAGTGCAGGCATCATTCTGCAGCTGCAGACAGGACAATCATCAGGGAAGGTCCGTGACTGTCAGCTGGTGTTCAGACCCTTAAGCCTTAGTTCCTGCCTGTAATACAGCAGACACCCTCACCTTTTATATTTAGGGGTGTTCAGCTTTGTATGTTTTGCTTCTTTGAGGTTCTTTTGTTTTTTAGAGCTGAGAAGTCTTCTGCCTTCCTTATTGAACCTTTGGAGAAAATCAGGTAACTGTTCCCCCTGAAAAATGCACACTTTTCTGCATATCCAGGGCTGATGGAAATGGAGGAGGAGCCTGGTTACTCCTCCCATGTGTTTCTGGCTCAAGGTAAATTAATTCTCCCCTAGTTTAATTGAGCTTCACCTTAGTTAACAAATGGGGTGTGTAAAGCCCAGCTACTTCTCAGGTTCTCATTAACTATTATTTAGCTGTGCTAGTATTTTTTAAGAAGTTGCTGATTTTTTGAGAAGTTTTTGAAAAGTTGCTGATTATATAGCAATGAAATACTATCTGTACTTCTCTTTGCAATTGTTTTCAAAATATCACTGTGGCCTTTTTTTCTTCCAGATTTTAGGAGCTTGACTGACATGTACAAGGATGCAGGTTTTATTCAAGGTAACTCCCCAAATTTTACATTTTGGAGCTAAAAAGACTGGTTCACTTAGAGCTCCTTTCTTCCTTCATTTTTCTTACAAGTGAAAGTATAAAGCTACTAAATATTTCCGTAGTTGCAGTGATGATAATAACTCAGCTTCTCTTGGTTTTCAAATACCAATTTCAGGATTTGTTTTTAAACAAAACCAAGCTCACAGATTCCCTAGCAGTAAGCTATTTTCTTTATTTAAGTTTTGCTGTTAGATTTATTCATTGAAAGAATACTTGAGAAAAAGTACAATGAAATACAATAATTTTAAAACATTGTAGGAATTACGAAGGACTTTGCTGTGATAAAATATGATTTCTTGGCTTAAAGAAGGCTTGTTGTATGTCTGTCTCAAATGGAAGGTGTATCTTCAGTTGATTAATGGTCATTATTTCTCGACAATTCCTTAGAACAGCAAACAATGTACTAAAAATGTACCTTTATATGGAGGTGAAGATGCCCCAGATGTGCATGAGATACAGATTAACAGTAAATATATTGAATCTTAGTCTCCTTTTTTTTCTTTCCTCCTCCAAGTCCTTTCTAAAAATGATGACAATTTAGCAGACAACAAAAAGCCAGTGACATGTTGAGCAATAGGGCTGGCTCCCATGCAGCACCCAACTTGTGTTAGTGAGATTTTATTTCTAAAGAGACACCGCTGGGTACCACTAGAACAGGGCTCACAATAAGCTCTGGGCTTCTACAGCTTATTCCCTTCACTTCTCAACATCCCGTTGCTTCCACTGCACCTTTGCAGCCTTTTTGAGTGATGTTTCATACCTACAGTTAAGTGACAAAATCCATCCCTTCCCCACCTAAGGTGAGGTGAGCCATTATGAAATGATTTCCAAACGAATGTGTCACCATTGTGCTATATGCAGCATCTGATTCTTAAATCCAGATATTTGGGAGAAAATGAGATGCAGGTAATCAATTTCCTCCCCTCTTCCCTTCCAAATGTTAGTTTTCTCATTTTAATAAAAGTCACCGTAATCATACAGAAAAAAATGATTGTCAAAACAACACATATATTATGGCTGTGGAGCATGTCATGGTGTATAATTTGCTTTCTTTATCTTAGAGCTATTATTCTTTTCCTTCAAGTCTCTTATATTCAAGGCTAGATGATTTCAATTACTTCAGATCTGCTGTAGGTCATGTTTTCTGCTCCTACAGTCATCCGCCCTTTTCATTTTAATTTTAAATAACTGAGAAAGATGAAACAACAGTTTTCAAACAACTGCAACCTTAACTCCTGGTTAAAACTGGCTAAAATGGAAGGTTTATTTCTTTTTTTTGCTAAGGAAAAAAGTTCTTATGTTTGTTGATTATTTCTGCAAACAGCTCTCAGATTTCTATTTCAGGTTTTCATTGAAGCTATAGTTTTTGAGACCTATCTAGAATTCATCAATAATCATACAGGAGCATATGTGTAGTGTCTGGGCTCGCAGCTCAGGACAGGCACTGGAAGCGTATCCACACCTAAATTCCTTGAGGGCTGCCAGCCGGCTCAGGAATGACCAGCACCTTCCAGACAATCATGCCAGTGTCAGCACTCTTGGCAGAACATAACTGGAGGAAAGGATGATCAGAACAAGGTGACCAACAGAGTTTGGAGGAAAAAGTTGGTCAGTGTTGATTGTCCAATGCACAAACTACAGGACAACATGCAGTTGTAGATTCCTGTCACTCCAGCACTGTCAGTATTTTGGAAGGAAGGAGAGAAAGAAGGACAGGGAGATCCCAAAGGAACATGAGAAACATCTGCTGCTCCTGTCCCCTGTGTGTCTCCTGTGACCCTGGCATATGGACCCCCCTGAGAACTGGACTTTCTGGTCTGCTTTTCAGCACATATTTGAGACCTCTGGGGGTCTCCTTGCTCCGGTGTGATGCAGACACCCAGCTGTTCTTGTCTTCTGCAACAGATGTGCTCCCCAGATGTCCCTGAGACTCAGAAGTACATGTGGAGCAGTGTCCAGCTTTGCTCAGCTCCAGGGGAAGAGGGTGTTGGTAAAAAGAAAAATATGCTCCAGGAGTTTGACCTGGTGCTGGCTTCAACTCATTGTTCTCCTGCTGTCATTGGAACGCACTGGAAGGTTCTGCACTGCCAAGGGAGAGAATTTCTCTGCAGTGTCCTTTAGATCCTAAACACCTCCTATACAGTGATCACCACCAAGCTGTGCTAGTGCAAGCTGGAGGTCTCAGAACTGACAGCTAGTTATACAGCTAGTTATAGATTGATGGGACAGTGTTTGACCACCACATAATTCTTCAGTCCTTGTTGATTTCCTCCCAAAGTATTTTGGAGGGAAATTTTCTAGGGATAAATTATATATAGAACTATAAAAAGGTAAATTTTTGTCCTAAAATTAAGGTATTCCTTGGCAAGCCTTTTGAAATTTGTTGTGAAGCCATCCAAGCACTTATTTGTAAAAAAGCCCTCATAGCTTGAATAGAGTCAGAGCAAAAGGCAGCTCCCCAGGCAGCAGACTGCAGGCCCTTTATCTGGTGTGCAATTCTGAGTGTGCTGCTGCTGCACTGCACCCAAACTCTTCTTGAAGAGACTTTTCCAGAGCCTCTTGTCCAGCCTGTTGGTATTAACACCTCCTGGCCATGTCTTACTTCTTTGGTATATTTTTTCACCTATTTTCCATCTCTTTTACTCAGTGCTCCTCCACCCACCATACTCTGGTAGGGTATGCATGTAGAATAGAAATGTGTTGAGGATAGGAACAACTGAGTAGAGAAAGAACAATGATAATTAATGGGGGAGTTTGAGTGACATTTGTTGCCTCTTCTCTGATCAATGTATTCGTAGTTGGTGAACAATGCTACAGAATAATTAAAAAACAACTAGCATACGTCCTTTCTCTCAAGGCAAGGAACTTAATCATGCATCATTTCTCTATGTCTGTCACAGGATTGTAGGTGCTGACACCTTTGAATTGTTAGATATTTTGCTCTGTAATTTGTTAAGTATGAAAGGATCCCTTGGCAAAAGGTAATATTAATCTAAAACATTGTTCTTGGACTTTTACCTACAAATTCTTATACACATATTCCTGAATGAATAAGGCAGCACTTCAGAAATAATAAATGCTAATCCCAAGCATATCTTTATTTTTGTTGTCCTTTTTAATTCCTCTAACTTTTTTTCTTATAAGAACAAGTAAAATTGATTGTATTAGCAGTGATAGAGGAAAGATAAGAGAGGGGAAAACCACCGCACAACCCACTTAACTTGCACACTGCAACTCAGAATGTCTGCACTACAAACAGGCAGAGGATGGGTGAAGCAAGGAGCTGCCTGATTTTTTTTCTTTCTAGCATGCAGTTTGCTGTGAGATGACCTACATTCCTGCTGTGTCTAAACGCAGCAATAGTTAAAAAAAAAATACAAACAAAGAAAACAAGGTTCTAGCCCAGAAAGAGTTTAGTGGAGTAATTCTGATTTATGTTTGCTACTTTACTTTTCATTGTTGTAAGTCCCCATCAGCCAATATGACCAATCCTTCTACCAGACAATTTTTCTTGTCAATCATCTGCTAAGAGTTTCAGACTCCAATTTTAAACAGTGGGTCTTTTGTTATGAGAAATCAGCTTTATCTTGAAAACAGTTATCTCTTAAATTACCATCATGGGAGGGATGGACTGGAGAAGGTTTATTTTCCAACTTTTCTCCAAGAGCTTGCCTTTTATGCACAAAGTTATGGAAGAAAAGGCATCATTAACACAGCATCAAAGAATCCAAAGAAAGGATAACCTTTTCTCAAAGCAGGGCTGACTATTTAATGAACAATTCATTTAATTTTTAGCCACCTTCTCCCTCCTTTCTAATGAAAAGCAATGGAAATAAATGTCAAAGAAACCAATCATGGTAAAATCTCTGTGCAATAGGCAGACTCTAATAGAAAGAGATGATGGTACAAAGGACTGAAAAAAGCAGGTCTTCTTTCTTTTCCCCTCTTTTGTTGTGAACACAAAGATAAGTGCTTGCAATCAGATGATTTTAATGAACAATCCAGTTGTTTGGTCTGGATGGTTATTTCCAGATGCAATCTGTGGAAGTTGTTTGAATATGAACTGGTTCCTTCCTAAATGTTCACTCACCTGGCAGGAGCTGTCAGGGCAGCCCCATCGCAGTGGATGTGCCTTCTCCAGAGAGCTCAAGCAAAGGTGTGGGAGAAAGCCCTTGCAGGAAAAATGGTTTTCAGTGCTTTTCCCCACACCCACACTGGGCAAGGGTTCAGTTTTATAACATTGTGCAGGATCTCTCTGGTTTAAGTGAGAAGTTCCATCTGCACTGAATAGAATGCCTGTGGTGATTATAAAATCCCTAAGCTCTGGGGTTAAAAACTCTGCTGTGTGTGCAATCAAACTAATACACAAATATGAAGGCATAATGTGATCTTTGTTGCACTGATTAGCTTGTTTTGGGAATGTCTGTGTGGGAGGCCTGATGTAGAATTGAGAGACAGATAGACAATCACTTGTAGGAGTAATTGAGCATCATGTTACCAAGAGATTCAACTGGTAAGTACACAGAAAATATTCAATATTCAGTGAAACTAGCTGGTAGCAAGATGCTTGGAGAAGTCATAGGAGGAATGTTTTACCAAACACAATAACAGGTCTCTTAAAATTCCAGGCAAGTTTTGAGCAAGTCAGATTTGTGGACAGCATTTGCTGCTAGTCACGGGCCTCTTTCCCCACACATTTTGTTACCGCAATCTTTCTGATGATAGATTTAAAAAATCAGGCCTCAAGCTGTGCTTTTCCCCAGGAGTGGCTGCCTTTCTCTTCTTTCCATCTCTTCAGAATCCAAACAAGTATTTGCAAAACCTGAACATTCCATTTATGTAATTGAGTCAATGTTTTCTCAAAAGCAAAGTATAAAAAGTAGCTCTCTTTGAAGAGAAGTTGAGAGGACTCCAGTGTGTGAAGAACACCTATATTGCTAACAATAATTACAATGTTCCTTTTCTCTCACTAATGGTTCTATTACTTGTATTATTACTTCTTTTCTTATAAAACGAATTATGTCCCTGGAGCTTTGTGAGGAGATTCATATCTGCTTTCTAGGCCTGGGGAGAATAAGAAAAATTCCTATTCACCTAAAACATCTCATAGTGAAGTATGGAAAGAATAACTAGTTAGAAAATGAAAGTGATTTCCATGGTTAATAT
Source organism: Machaerirhynchus nigripectus (assembly GCA_013397975.1). Lineage (NCBI taxonomy): Eukaryota > Metazoa > Chordata > Aves > Passeriformes > Dicruridae > Machaerirhynchus > Machaerirhynchus nigripectus. The sequence goes on from VZRQ01006824.1 coordinate 707,136, forward strand.
TTTGTGTATAGTTTTGACTGTGACTACTAAGGGCTTATGGTAGAATCTAAATTTATAGCTTTATAGCTTTATGCCTAAATGGAAAAGATTAAATATAGGTATTAGAGGTCTCCTGGACGATTGTGAAGGTGTGCTTAGTTCTCACCTACTGAAAAAGATGTATTTTCAGCACTTGGCTTCAGTAATTTAGTACTGAGTGTGCCTTTATATGCTGGACCTCCTTGAAGAGCACAAAGAGCACTCTAAATTCCATAAAGTGAGGGTTTCTCACTCTCACAGCTGGCTGCATGCAGGGATTGCATTTGGAAAGAACTGGGATCTCACTGTGGTTTTGTACTATTGATGACTACAGTGTACAGGTTTAGTTCTGCAGCCTGAACCTGATGGTGACCTCCTATGAGTTTACAGAGATGGAAAATCCCTGGATGTTTTAGGAAATATCTCCCAGGAAATTGCTGCTAAAGGAAGCTCAGCTTTTTGTTATTATTGACATTCTGTTGGGAATACATATTTATCTGCCTCTTTAAAATCAGGGTGCTTGTTTGACTGTTTTTCTTCACTGTGAATCTTGAACAGAGCATAGTACAGCAAATGTGGATTTCAGTTCTTTGCCTGTAGAGATACACCCTCAGATTTCTGGCTGGAAGGCTCTAGGGATTGATGTATGACATTTTCTTGAGATAGTAATCCGAAGTAATTAAAAACACAAGTCACGAATCAAAACATAACTTGAACAAAACCCAGAATTAAAATACATATTTTATCTCTTTTTTCTAGCCTACTTATCAAAATGAAAATTCTTTGTCTAACTTGAAATATGAATTGCATGCTATAGGTAAAGGATCAAGGGAAACCGTGCACAGGAAAGTGTAGCTTTGCAGACTGTGCCCGATCTGCATCTCCCTGTGCTGTGAGTAGCACCAGGCTGGCATGAGAGTTCCGGGTACAAGAGCAATCCTTTCCCCTCAGCTCTAAACCAGACCATGTTCCTCCACCTTCCACAGAACCACAGAATGGTTTGGGTTGGAACAGACTGAAAGCTCATCCAGTTCCACCCCCCTGCCATGGACAGGGATTCCTTCCTCTAGACCAGGTTGCTCCATGCCCTGTCCAGCCTGGCCATCTCTTCTTTTTTCAACCTAAACAAATGCATTTTGCTTTCAGATGATAAAATAGATCCATATTTAATATAATAGTTTTGCAATTTCTCTTACATTTTTTTTATCCGTGTTTCTGCAGTCCTCAGTTGAGGAAATCCTGTATTAAAGCTTCTTGGTCCCTTTCCTAATGAAATGAAACTCAAGTTATGTGACCTACTAAGAACCCACCCAGCTCTTTTGGGAGGAGAAGAACACCTAAAAGTCACAGCTGTACTGGTCTCTTGAACAGAAGAGGACAATACCTGCTGAAAAATATAATATTCCAAGCATCTGAGTGCTGGATATGATGGATGTTGACAGATAGATGAGAGTAAACAAGGTAATAGGAAGATATTTGTCAGTGTGACAGGGGGCTGATCTTCGCATGCCCAAAGGCAGACTCCTATCAAGACCAAAAAAACTTAAACCTCTATGAGTGGTAAAAATTGGGGGGGTTGAGAATAAACAATGAGGGGATCTAGCAAAGTTTTGGGGAGCTCAGTAAGTCGGAAGGATGGTAAGCAAGATGGTGATGTATCTTTTGAAATCTGACGTGCAGATAGAGGGAGGGCTCGTGGGTGGGTTAGAGCTGTGCCAAGTGCTCTGTGCTGGAGGGGTGGGCTGGCCCGTGAAGGACCAGGAAAGGCTGGACATTCAGTTCATGCCAGCAGAGATCACAGTGGGGAAGGCAGTGAAACTCGTGGAAACAGAGATGTCACACCAACGGGGCATGCAAGGAAAATGACCTGTGCAGCAGAATTCACAGTGAACAAAGGGGAAAAAAATAGTAATAAAGAGATGAAAACTTGAGAAAGACCTTTTTGCCTCAGGAAATCTAGGAAAAGCTCTATTTTCTGGAAGACTTTTGGTTTTGGAGTTAATGTGTGTAAAAATCTCTGTGACCTAGAAGGGGAAACGAAGGTATTACCTGGGAAGTAGGACTGGATGACTGTTGTCTACAGTGAGAGAAGAGAAGATTTGGAAAAATTATGGAAATTTCTGGGTTTAGCTATACTGGGCTTGAAACAGTTGGTAAAAGCCATCAAAGGAAGACTCCATAAAGGTCACTATGATGTTTTAGAGAAAAAACAATTAGTAAATAGCTAAATTTTCTCATTTTTGGGAAGTGGGTCAAATTTCTGTCTACCAGTTCCTATTTCAAATGTACAGTGTGCTGCCTGGCTTGATAAACAGGAAAATACATTTACTGTTTTAAGTACCTAAAAGTTATTTTAAATTTCTGTTATTATTAAAAGCTGGGGTGTTTTTTTGTGTACATAAAAGGCAAACCTATGGATAACTTCTACTTTCTTGTTCTTTCATTCTCCTGTTCCACTGCTCTCTCTTCTTTAATTCCACAGTTATCACTCTCCCTACATTTACCTTTGCAGACTAATTTACAAAACTATTCAAACTGTCTAGGATGTTTAAGGCTACTGCCTACAAGGCCTCCCAAGGAGTTTTCTCTTTCTATGTAAAACAACGTGTGCACCTGTCCCAAAACACCATCACCAGGCTTTGTAGCAAGGATCTCATGGTATGAGAGAAGGGATGAGAAAAGAATAGTAACTTATTCACCCAATTTTTAAAGCTTTTTTCTTTTGACTATGAACTCTTTGCCTCCAGCTTGGAAAGAGATTCTGTGTTTACCTTAGCGAGGTCTACAAGGACAGATCTCTACAGTGAAGCAGCTCTTGCTGAGGACTCAAACCATGAATTTCAAATTGTTCAGTAGCTGAAAGCTTTGATGTCCTTGAGAAGAACCAGCTCAGTCAGCTACGGAAAACTCTGCTAATGTGAGGATTATGTGTAAAGTATGACTTTTATTTCTACCTCTGCCACAGCTGGGTTGTGACTTGGGGAGTGTCTCTTTGTCTTGTTAGTCAAATGTCACACATACTTCAAGTAACATGCTGTACTAATAAAAGTATTAAAGAAAGAGAGACATGTGTGACATTTTAAACATTCAGAAATGCATTCTAGGTGGGGACTGCACAACGGTGTGGTGTCCTCCCCTGTGTGCTATGGAGCTGTTCTTACATCAGTAGTTTGGATGAGTCAGTCTTCCATTTGTCTCACAGGGACTGGAACCTTTTGCTTTGGATCTGGACATGGTCGTTCAGCAATGTTTATATAGCGAGGTGTTCTATTTTAACTCAGTTTCTATTTCCTTCCTGGTTATATTTAAAGAATATTTATTGCTACCCTCCATTTCCCCAGAGTAACTGGATGAATATAGCATTTTTAACATTACATAAATTAGGAATTTTTTCTTTATTACTTAGTGTAGCTGTTCCATTTATTACCTTTTGTTGGGGAGAAAAAATGCTTTGTGTCTTTCATTTGCAAGTAATTTACTGCAGGTTTTGTTTTATTGTATTCAGTGTTAGCTTCCAACATGGCAATGGAAAGAATTAAAAATTTAAGGAGACACATTTTGGCATTGCATAAAAATACTGGCTTTTGCTTGTCTCCTAATTTCAGTTTCAGCTCTTGCTGTTGCTGCTGTCTGATGACTAGAACAGACTTGTCAGAATTTCTTTTGTATTAGAGGTCATGGAAGGAGTAAACAAACGCTGATATATTTCTAAACTGTAATGTTTGCCTAAAAAGGGTAATCATGCAGACCTAATCTGGTCAAAATACAAGCAGTGCCCTTGTAGCAGATCTCTGAGGTCATTTGAGACACCTTGGGAGAACTGAGAGATCCCCTGTGCCTTTTCTGCCTTTGACTGCCAGCACTAAGCAGGAGAACAGAAATACGACATAGCCCCGTGCTTTACATTGGCTCTACTCATTTTGCACAGGGGCCAAGTCCTTCTGAAAATAACAGCAATGATGCTGATATTTTAACTTACTTAAAGATCTCAAAATATTTGCCTAAATTATCTTGGTTTCTGTCTTCCTGATGGGGGTCCCAGCAGTGACAGAGGCAGCCAGGGGCAGCTCTTGTCTTCCAACCCTCTCCCAGGGTTTTGATCCCACCTTGGCTCTTCCATTGAAACTTCTCCTTCTGGGTGCTTTGCAGGACATTTTACTGAGCCAAATATTAAGGACAGATACTTGGAACAGAATCTTCTGGATCACTGTGGTCTGGAGTCCCAAGTCCCAAATCATTGCTGTCACCTGCTCCTTCAACTCTCTGCAGTGATGGACCTTGATCTGAAGTCCAAAGTAAAGCCTGACTTTATTTAGAGGGGTCAGTTGTTGACCTGATTAGAACTTGAACTTCATTTTTTCTTATGGAGCCAATGGACGGATGACTGGTCCACTCATGCTAAGAAGTTTAAGCCTTTTTCTCTTTGAAAACAAAAGGTGCAGGAATGCTTCACTTCCAGTTTGGGAACATTGGGTTGCAAAGTCAAGGAACAAGTTTAGTAAATGCTGTAAGACAAAGCCATATTCTGTGCAAGCCCAGGGACCAGTGAAGGGTGTCACTGTCTCCTTTCATGGACAGGCTGAATAGTAATGAAGGCAGAAATTTTTTAAAAAGGAAAACAAACCTTGTCTCAGGATTCAGTCACTGGGAGCAGAGCCCCGAAGGATGTTTCTGTGCTGGCTGTGTCAGTGCATCACTGTGGTGCTGCGAGGAGTGAGGCAATGTCTGAGCCTGGCGAGGCTGAAGTGAGATTGCAGGAACAGCTTCTTACAACTCTTTTGTGTGTCTGTCTTTAAATAAAGCTTTTCTGTATGCAATTTCCTATATTGGTTTATAATAAGGAACAGTTTTCATGTCTGCTGCACTACAAACTCCTCCATCTATCTGTGACTCATCTGGCAGCGCAGCACAAAGAAACAGCCCACAAAAAAATGCTTTCATATGTGGAGCTGATGGAGATTTGTCAATGTCTGAAACTTTCCCTTCACAAGAGATTTTTTTCTCTTTTCTTTGGCTGCCACTGGCTTACATTATCATTCCTAATCTTTTAAGACTCAGAAAAAAACCCTGAAGAAGATAATTAAAGAGTTTTTAGTGTAAAAGGAATGAAGCAAAGTTACCATCACAGTCTGTCCTTACATGGGTTTTGGTTTTCCTGCTCTCTTTAAACAGTATGAATTGAACCCATACTTTGATTCATTTCCATAGACTCATTTGTGGCTGTTATCTGTTTCACAAGGAAAACCCATCAATTCTGACACCATTTAATTTACTTTTATTGGAATACAATAGTAGAAATAGATGTTTATGTGTGAATTTGGTTATACAGAAAATAAATCTTTTTTACACTTTCAATAAATATGAACAGTTGCCCAATACTTCTCATTTTATTACTGCATTTTTCAAGCTCCCTTTGAAATTACTTGAATTTTGGTATTTATCTTAAGGTGACAAGTAAGCCTGAAAGTCCTCTGAGGTTTTATTTTTCTTTTGCTTAAGGATGGCTACATGAGTCTCAGGGATGTAGCTAACACAGAAACCACAATCCTATGGACAATTTCTTAAAGAAGTACAATTCTATTGTGTACATCCAATTACCATGGAAATCAGACCTCTGCTGTTAGGACCTTTCACAGTTCGTTTTTCAAATTAATACACTATGAACTCTTGTTCCTCAAGTGCTATTAAAATGTCTCTTTAAAACTTATTTCCAGTGATCCCCAGGTTAAGCCACACAAACGCAGAATGACAGAATAGCCTGAGCTGGAGGGGATCCTCAAGGATCATGAAGCCCAACTCCTGGACAGGAGCCTGCACAGGACCACCCCCAGAATCACAACATGTGCCTGAGAGCCCACAGTAGCAAAAGATCAGTAATATTATTAAAGCAGGAAGTAACTGGTCACTCTGCAAACCTGCTACAGCCACTTTCTACTATGGGACAGTGATTATAGCTCATTTCTTGCAGGTTCTCGCTCACTACATTAAAGAGATTAGAAATTGCCCTGTTATGGACATCAGGTGTGGACATTTCTCTTTGCCAGGAGACAGCTGCCACTCACCTCTATTCTAATTAAAGCATGGCCACAAAACCTAAATTGCAAACAGTCAATGCATTTTAAAGATAAAAATATTATGCTTAGAGGCCATAGACATTTGTTCTTTTTGTTCTGTAGTTGCTCTCTAAAGGATAGTCAAGGTTACCCAATGAACTTTTCAGAAGCTTTGTTTTAGCCCAGGAAACACCACTGGGTTTTACATTGTGACCTGTTTCAGTTATTAGGGCAGGGTGAGGCTCCTGCAGTTCCCCTGGATGGTGCCGCACCTCTGGCAAGCACCATGGTCAATGTCACCATCACAGACTCTGAACCCACCGCATGCCTTTCTGGGTGCATTTACCTCTGTGACTAGACTGACACACAGCAGACAGCGTGGCTGGGGCATTCTGCTGTCACTGAACGGCAAAATGAACATTGCTCATGCTTTGCAGAAATCGTGTGGGAGGCAAGACCAGCAGAAATGACACATCAAGTCTGTTAAAGCAGTGGCTGACGTTGGTGGCAAACTGTAGTTAAATCCTGTCAGGGAGAAGCTTTATCAATTACAATGTCAGGTGCTGGTCTCTTTTGCGATGCTAAAAAGTCCTGTGGATCATGAATTTTGGGCTAGGATTCAGCAGGAATCAGGCTGCTTGTCTTTTTACATCCTCAGAGAGCCCCCCAGTAACCAGAAAGGCACTGTAATGTTCACGTAGCCTTGTGATGGGAAGGTGTCATCTTCTGTCTGTTACCCAGCAGGAGCCTGCAGGACCTCAGCTCACAGAGGAGGGATCAGCTGGGAGAAAACCTCCAACTAAACCCCAAACTTCTTGCAGAGATGCATCAATTTTGACAGGAATTCCCTTGGAAATTTTCTCAAAACAAGATGTGGCTAACAGCTGCCTATAATAATCCTCTGAAGGTGGAAGAGATTCAAACTCTTGGGGTTGGATTTGTGACCTGATGAGCTGCTGACCCTCATGCCTTTCCTCAGCAGCCCACGCAAACCCCAATGCAGCCTGGCATGGGTCAAATAGGAGATTTATCTCTCCTTTCTTGCCCCTCAGAACCTCAACTGGGCTGCTGTACACATGCAGCAAGGAGCTGGGGAGAATAGGAAATCATCCCCACTTTTCTGGGAAAAGCCAAGGAGATTAATGGTCTCCTTTCTATTATGTTTTTCACTAAAAACTTCCCTTCTTGCAAGAGTTTTAATTAGGTAATTTTTTAAGTCCATGAGAGACATTAAATAACACTAGAAAATATAGAGAGTTCAAACCTTCCTAAAGCTTTAGACATGGTACCTGGTAATTGCTGAATTAATCACTGCACACGAAAAACCCAGAGTAACTACAACAACCACAAAAAGACCACAAAATACTCCTTAGTTCAGAAATTGCTTAGGTTTTTCTGTTTGGTTGCACGTTTTTTAATAGCAAAAATCTGCAATAAAGCATTCTTTTGAATATTCCCATTGCTCTGGTGGTGCTCAACATGATGGGGAAATTGTTTGATAGGAAATGAAATGCTAATTACACCTAAAAAAGGCAGCATCCCTTCCATCTGCATAACCTGACTTGTATGGCTGTCAATAACACATCAAACCTCTAAACAGACAAGCCTAGTGTTTATGAAAATAATCTTGCCTTAAAATTGTGAATAGAGTAGAGCTTTTTCGGTTCTGAACAGAATTTTTACCTTGGAGCAGCTGATCCATTTGCTGGGACCCAGGACAGAAGTGGGGCTGCCATTGCTTAAATGAGATTGGGAAACAAAAAAAACTTTGTTAGTCACTAAGGAGTGTGTATTGCACTGGAAACTGTGCAAACTTCATCTTACACAAAGGGCATTGTCAATTACAGATAATCCTTGGTAATTAAGTATTAATCTCGTTTTCTTTTTATGTATGGCAGCAGGAACAAAGCCTGTCCCCGTGTATCTGCTCCAGCTCAGTTTGGCACTTTAAAAGGCACAGTCCATTTGAGTAGCACTCTCTCTGTGTTGGTAGGTTAGATGCAACTCCCTGTGGGTCAGCTCTACCTCTTCAGCTGTAAATGTAGGTCAGCTGCGTGCAGTGAGTCTGTTCCTTATCTGTAAAAGCACAAGTCCTCACACGCAACTTCCCAGCGTGCTGCATTTGTCTGTCCTGTGAGAAAGCTCATTTTTCTGGAGCAGAGAGCTGATTTTGTGCCATTAGCAGTGCTACCAGCCTCCTTATATCCGTCCTGGCCCACTTCTGCTACAAACCCCCTGTGACACAGCCACTGCCAACATTCTGCCTGCTGTGGCACAGCCAGGATATCCTCAAGCCTGGTGCCCATCATTTGTGCTGCAACACTTTGATGTGGATATTTTCTTCCACCATTCAAAAGAGAAGAAACAATTAAGTTACAATAAACCCCCCAACATTAACCCCTAAAAAAAGCAAAAAAAAGCCAAAACATGCCAGTAAAATAAACTCCCACCAACTGGTAATGAGGGAGAGGCAAATTTAGTGACTGGGGCAGCAGTTTAAAGGAAAATAGTTCACCGAAGGTTAAAAGAGAATTAAAAGCAGTAGGTCCTACCCATTCCCCATTTTTAAAGCTGTGTGTAGGACTTGCTGTTGAGATTTACAGGCTTGAAGACTCAGTTCTGGGAGAAAAATGCATGCTGAGTTGATTGAAGGTAATAATTTCACACCACTGGAATTAAAGACATGTCCAGTGCCAAACTATGTACAAGGGCTGGTAATGCACAGGGAAATGAATTTTTGCTGTGAAGGTGACTGAGCACGGGCACAGATTGCACAGAGATTCCGGGGGTCTGCAGCCTTAGGGACACTGGAAAGCTGTCTGGGCACAGTCCTGGGCACTGCTGGCTCTAGGTGGCCCTGCTTGAGTAGGGACTTGGACCATGTGAGCTCCAGATGTCCCTTCTAACTTCAACCAGCCTTTTATCCTGTGAATTCCAAATTTGTGACCTAAAATGAGCACAGCAGTCCTTGTCAAAATTTCTTTCATTAATCACATAGCTGTTGTGACCAGAGTCTCTCGGGTTTGTGTCTTGCCTCATTTTTTGTTCAGCCAAGAAATTCCTTTACTTTCCATCCAGGCTGGTGCTGAACTATTTCTGTGAGTTTTCTGCCCTGAGCTACCTCAGGGTTTTCAAACCTGAAGCCAGCTTGGTTTTGTCCTCAGCGTGACTCTGCCTGACTCGTGCACTTCTGGCTGCCCCTGGAGCAGACCGTGGGAGAGCATGTCCTAGAAAAAACCCTCTTTTCACTGTAATCACAGTTTAAGAGGAATCTGATTTTCATATTCTTTCCAGTCTCTGCAGGTTTTCAAATGGATTTTTTCTTTTTGTTTTGCTGTTGCTTTTTTTCCTCTTACTTTCAAGCACCATTAAGAAGCCCCCTGCAGTTTTGCCTCATCTCCCTGTGTCTACTGCTATCGGTTTACAGGAATGACTGCGGCCTTCTAGGATCCATGTGTTTATCTACTGAAACATGATTAGGAAACTATTTTTTTCTCTTAATTTTTTTTCTCCTTAAGAAATCCATTGACTCATATGTATCACTCTAAATCCCTCTTTAATAGGCATATGGTTTTCTCTTTCATTAAATAACTACATCACCATCTCCAAAATACCTGTTTTAACATGTAAAAAGCTAGATTTCCTGCCTACACTGGGGGGGTTGGAACTAGGTGATCTATAAAGTCCCTTCCAACCCAAAACATTTTATGATTCTATGAAATTAATTTGGCATATTTTCTTGCTCATGTATACAAACCCTGTGTAGCTTCTCGTGCCCAGTTTTCTCTGTTCCCATAATTTTGCCTCAATAAAAATCCACCAGCAGTACTTAAATTCAAAACAAAATAAGCTCTAGGAGGGAACAGTTTTCTTTTTCTTAGGCAACACATAATTATCCACTCCTCAGTTCATATGGAACTTGTTTTCCCATTAGGCTTAGAAGGGGCTGCAGCTGTATCTTTCCCTTCAATCTCCAAAAAACCCTCGTGCTGGATTTGCTTTCTGGTCATTTTAGAAAGTCAGTTCAAAGCAGAAGATCACCAAGCTGCCACCTCTGGAAGCTGCATTCCGATGTTGGTGTGCCTGCACAGGCTGGGTTCCGGCCCCGCGGCACGCACCCTGCTGTGCCTGCTGCAGCGGGAGAGCGGGGTCTGCTCCCGCCACGGAGAGCGCTGCAGGGCACCGATCCCGGCCCCGGGAGGTGATGAAGCTGTGCCAGCGATGCTGGATCCCCTGTTCTGTGTAACGAGATGAAGTACCCAGACAAGCTGCTAGGGATGTTTGCTCAGGATTTCTGCTTAAAGACAGGAACTGGCTTGGCAGCCACCTGAAAACTAACAGACTCTGATTTGATGTAACAAGGATTTTTCCCTTGCTGCAAAAGCATTTCTCTTTGAAACTTTTTTATTTTAGGTTTTAACAGACTAAAACAATCCTATAGTCTCTGCATTTTTATAAGGAATAATTACTCTTCTGTTCCTTATTTCTGCAGCCTAAACAGTAATATTTGAAAGACTTATTGTGAAAAAGGAGAGAGATTTTACCTATTTAATTCAATATTCAAAGTGGGTAGGGAAAAAGCTTCTTACCCTTCTCACAGTTAAAGCAGCAGACCAGAGAAGCAGGTGGTGTGCACAGTTTCTCAAAACTGAAATAAACCTGAAAGCATAAAGTGGCCACAGTGACCTCTGTCTGTACAGATTACTCAGGCTGGTTTAGCTAAAAACACTCCCATTTTCTGAAAGAAAACCCTTGAGAAAAGGGTTTTGAAAAGGCATATTTCCTCGATGTGAGCCTGAGCAGGACCTTCAGTGCTGCCTTCTAAATCTTTCCATGGAAACCTCTCAGCAGAGGAAGCATTAGGCTCTGACTGTGGTTAGTCTTTTTCAAAATAAGCATGAAAAAACATTAAAAAAACTTGCACTTGTCATAAATACGAACAAAATACATAAATCTGTCTCCAGTGATCAACTCAGCATCTCTATTTATGAGAAAAAGATGGACAGGAAAGCCTCAGGAAGAGCATCATTCACTCTGTCTCAAGGTTCTGTGGGTAATCAGCCTCAAGGGAAGCCCTGTAAACTCAGTGCTCTTTCTGCCTCCTGGATTTAGTTTTATTTTAGACCTCTGGCCATTTACTGGTGCCACTGAGCCAGAGATTCTGCTAGATAGTTCCCCAGGTTCCCATGTATTGTGTGCACTGCAAAGATGGACAAACCCACCTGTCATCCCTTGAGTATTCTCTTAAAATTCTGAACTGGTGGAGGAAATAGTGCTGGATGTCCATTAGAACTTTGAAAAAGAAAGATTTCTTTCTTCTTCCATTATCACCTTGATGAATCTCTGTAAGATACACCTTCTCACCCTTCCAAGTTTCTCTGAGGAACAGCATAAGGCAAATGGCTTTCATGAATCATTTCTTATTGACAAAACTCTCTACCTGTGTTTCAGGGAGATAAGGGGTTTTTATCTGGCTATCAGAGTTGGTTGTGGACAGAATGCATATGGCAGAAGTTTACCAAACATTGTTTTCCCACTGCTTTAAGATGCTCAGATGCTAAGAAATAAAACTGATCATAGAAAGATGATTTATTTAATACCACATTTTATGAGTCTTGGCCACAAGCTTTGTCTTAATACAATAAAGCACCTCCTAAAGATGGAGAGGAGTTGAAAATTACACTGCTGATGAAATCAGCATTTTGCAGTGATGTTGCTGACATGGTTGGCATCATTTTCCAGCTATGGTTCAGTGCAGGTCTATGAAGATGACTCCAAGAGCAACTCAGATTCATTTTGTTTCCTCCAGGAAGCATTGGCTCTTCTCTGCACAGTGGCAAGTCAGGGTGTGCTAGGCTGACAGCTGTGTTGTACCATCAGGTTATGTGTGCCACCCCAGTAATGCTCAGTTGGTGTGTGATTATCAGAAGATGAAAAGAATTAATCTGGCTTCATCTGAAACTTTACTGAATCTCAGGGATTTTGTCACAAAACTCCTACTGATTCCAGACAAAGCACAAACAAGCTTTGAAAAGATCAGGAAAATCTGATCTGCCTGTTTGTTTAAATGATTATTATAAAGAGGGTTTTCATTTAATAATCTTTATTCCAATCACCACTGTGAAATCATGATAATAGATAAAGCATCAGCAACCATGTGTTATTCATTAAACCATGCAAGCTCAACTGCAAGTGCAGAATCCACACTAATTACATTTGGGTAAATTTCGGGAAATATTTTTGCACAGCAGACATCTACCCAGACAATGTTTGCAAAACACTGACTAATTGCTGGTAGGCATAAAAGGAGAGTTAGAACAATCAGGTTTCATGCTCCCTCAGTTTGGTCTCACTTTTCTAGAACTGAGACTGCAAATTTTTTGGCTGAGCTTGAAAGAAGAATTTAAAAGTGATGGGTCATTGACTGCTGGCTTCAACAAGAAGGACAGAAAGCAGTTTGAGGTTTAAAGTGCAGTATCAGGACAGAGAAAGATTTAGGGTGATAATATCATTACCATATTTCAGGGAAAGGCTTCTAAACAGATCTAAGGTTTTGAAACAAAAGCTGAAGCAAAAAGGAGCTCTCAGGGTTGATTTGGGTCAAGAAGACAATAGGATAGGTAGACTGTAAGTTATCTAGTTGGTTTTTTTGAAAGAAATTCAGAAATTATGCAAACCCCCTAAATATTGTGTTCTGAACTTATGGAAGATGAAAGACATCTACATCTGGTGAATAAATTTATTTCTAATGTTAGTCAGTCGTTAACTGTCCAAATCCATGGTCACTTTGCTGGATGGATGCACGCAGGACAATCATCTTGTGGTGAGTGTTCAGTCTGAGCCTCACCTACTACAAGTTAGATATTTTATAAATAGTAACTTGGTTCTTTAATAGTGGGATTTGTCCTTTTTGACTCAGATGTCTATAACCATAACTTAAATCATTGTCTACATTAATGTCTTGTCAGGAGCAGAAGAGGTGTGCTGGGAATAGATTGAAGGCATCTAAACAAAGCACATCTCACCCTGGGAGTGCTCAATTCTTTCCCCTGACAGCAAAGAGACTGTATGTCCTGTTCAGATTGCCATTACATCCTCTCTCTGTAAACCCCTAACGTCAGGTAAGGAGAATCCCATCCCCAGGAGGTACAGAAAGGAGGCAGAGATTTGCTACAGCAACAAGCTCCTCATGCAGAGGGAAAGCTGTGGAAAGGCAAAGCTCAGGCTGAGTTGTGGGGGATCAGTGGAAGCTCCCTTCACTGGGTGGAAGTGACAGAAGGAAGGATGACCTGCTGCAGGTGAATAATTGCTGGGTAATTCCTGCGGGATCTCAGTTAATGGAGTGGCAGCTTAATTAAACCTCGTCATTCATAGCTTCCCTTGATTGCTTCTCTTGAACAGTAAATAGAGGAGGGAGGCAAATAGTACAAATGGACAGGTAAGTGGGCTGTTTACATTAATGAGCATGAATCGTGCAGTAACTGAGGTCAGCAGTGGCATCAGGCTGGGGAGGAGAGGGGATTCTTACCACGGCTGTTCTCCCAAAGGATTAGCAAAGGGCTGTTCAGGAGAGCTTTTGTTTCTAAGCACAATGTGAAGACAAAAATTATGCCTAAAATGTGATCTGAAGGGTTTTGAAAGAATACAGAGCATAAGAATGCTCCCAGGCTGGCATACTGAGGCAGGTTTGGGAAGAGAACTGTGAATATGGAGTATGTGCAATGCTATTAATTCCACTCTTTGAGCTTTGCTTTAACCTGGGGAGAAATTAAATCCTGGGGTCTAACGAGAAGGCTCATATATAATAAAAACAAAGTAGGTTAGAGGAATGTAAACCAAACTGGCTAAAAGAAATGACTGACATTTTTAAGAAAATCTAATTTCAAGTTTTCACTGGAAAAAGGGTGCATACTTTGTTAGACTGTCATCCACCCAACCTGTGTTGGAGTAACAGGAATTTTCTTTCACTTTTTCCTGCTCTTACCACCTATGGATCCATCCTGTAACCTACTTGGGTAGTTGTGGCACTGTTTGAAGAATAAATAGTTATCTGATCCCTGAGTCCAAGCTGAATGGCACAGGAAAGGAGAAAAGAGGAAACCTACTTTCCACCACTATATCAACGATCACATTTTTTTCCCCAAGTAAATTTCTAATCAAAAAAAGAAGAGAATGTTCTCCTCCCCATGTCCTTTACCCAGTACAATCCCTTCCTGAAGGGCAGGGAAGGTTATGTGGAGCAGAGATATTAAATAACCACAGATGTGTTCCAGAAAAAAACTGGCATTCTGGGCTCAGTGCATACTATTTTATACTGCCTTACATGCAGAATGCAATACCCTTTAGTAATGATTGAAAAAAATTTTAGTGTGATAGTTGATCCTCTTTTGCTCAAATATTTGTATTTTTTTTTCAACAATGGAGACCAAGTTACTCAAAACTCAGTCACCTCTTGTAAAATTCTTAAATGCCACAGCTGATTATTACCTAGATTAAAGTCTGAATATAAACATGAGGTATTTATCAAATACACAAAGATTTGACATGATATTCAGAACATAAAAGTTGGGAGAGATTTCCAAGGCTTTCAACATTGTTTGAAAGGTATGTTAAGTGTTTACTGCTTTCTTGTGGTAATGTATCATGTATCTATTGTTCATAAATCCTGTTTTCTTGCAACCTTCCTTGCAAAATAGGAGCATGTCAAGTGTAACTTTAAGTGACTTACAGGTGTACTCAGCAAGGTGGAATGAAAGACCTATTTCCCTTGCCTGTCAAAGGTGACACTATAGACACTTTGTTTTCATCATGAAACAAGTATGTGGTTTCAAGAATGCTCAAATGCTGCTGCCTTTAAAATTAAGTGCCTATCAGATGCTCTGAGGGAGTCATTCGAAAACCTCATTTTCCAGTATAGTAAAGAGCAAGAAATACGTGCTCTAGGCACATGAAGAAAACAAAGCAGATCAGGGGTAGTTTGATGCAATGGAATAGAAAGGTGTTTGAAGACAATTGGCACACACTGATTTACTGCAGTAGTACTTGGGTTACATCTGTCCCCTTTTGAACTGATGTTGAAGGAATTTGCAGTGTTGAAGACCTCAATCACGAGGTTGCTAAAGAGATGCTGAAACGCTTTGATTGATATGTCTTTGATTTGCTTGGTGTCCAAGCAACAATCCCAGTGAAAATACCAGTGTGTGGCTGATCCTGGCTTTTTAGAATTGAAAATGTCACACATAATGTTCCTGTCTAGAGAAGTTCCACACAGTTTCGGAACTGTTATGGTCGAGTTATTTACCTCCCTGTGCTGAGTCTGACACTTCCCATCTCTGCCCTTGTCCTGTGCCTTCCTGGGATTTGTGCTCCAAGTTCATCCTGCACGTTGCCTGTGCTGAATCCGTCAGTGATGAGAAACAGAGGTGGCCATACCAATACTGCAGGGCACGGCATTGCTGGGTGCAGGCCTGGTTTGCAAAGGCTGGAGGAAAGATGTTCTGATTAAGACTGCAACTTTTTAATCCAAATATCAAAACTCACGGTCAGCTTAAAACTCCTATCTCTGAGCTCACTTCATATGCCAGGGATGGCACTGGGAGTGATAAGAGAAATCTCATATAATTGAAGTATTGATGTACAGTATGAAAGATGAGGTAAAGGAATAAAAGCTGTATTTTTTTCTTGAGATTTTCTTATCCAAGAGGAAGCAAAGGCAGTGGCCAAACTGGAAATAGTAATTTAAGAAAGACAAGTAATTGACTGCTAGCCTTCAGAAACGATCTGATGTGGGTTTATTATCTGTCGTATTCTACTTACAGCATATAATAGAATTTAATGTTGGAAGTCAGGTATCACATATCTAGTACTGATAACTATTTCAATTAGTCTCCAGATGAATGTTTATGTAACACCTTCATTCTGTGGGTATTTTTTGAACAGATACGAGGTTGTCTTATTGAACAAATAAACTTGTCCTCAGAAGAAAACCAGACTTTACTGAATTGGAGAATATGCCCAGAAAGATACCTGTCTATGTAACGTGTTGTTCAGGATGGTTTTTTATCACTGAAAGTAAGGACTTTGTTAGGCACATCTGAAGCTCACAGTCTGGCAGGCATGACACGGATATTCTTTATTAAAGTATTTCTGAAGGCTTAGCAATTGTCTATTTTCTGCAAATAATTTCTGACCATTGGTTACTTGGAAGATATTCAGAGGACTTTACTGGATTCCTCCACAGGCAGGTTCCACCTTGGTATCTGTGTTTTCTACTATTGTGTTCATTTTACACAAGTATCAAATTGGGGCACTCTTTGAAATGCTGTTGAGATCTAGTTTTTGTTTCTTGGGTTTGTTTTTTTTTAATTTTACTGTGCCAATCACAGCAAAGATGACATAAGCACAGATTTTGCTAAAAGGCACTAAGTCACACACACACAAAAAAAGATATTTGGTTGTTCCAGATATTTTTCCTTCATCTTTTCTTCTGTGCTGAAAATGCAGAATAATATGAGGTACCCACAAATCTAAGCTGCATGATGAACATGGTCCAGTGTTATACAGAATAGCCTTTCTCTTGTGGATTTCATTTTAAGGAAAGAAAAACCACTGGGATTAAAGTGTTTGGGATGGAAGATCAAAGACAGAAAGAACAAATTAAATAAATACAGTGTCTGGAGTCTGATGATTTCATTCAATATCCTGTGGACAAGGAATTTACTAGTGGTTTTGTGAACTAAACTCTCATCTCCGTTAATTTTCTCTTTCATTTGACCAATGTGTATCTATAACATTATGTCCAACAAATGCATGGGATTCCTCCAGGCTAAATTTGGTGCAGTTAATAAACGTTTCACTCATCAGCTTTCAGTGGTTAATCTGGATTGTTTTACCTCCTCCTGTTGACTCTAGAGGCTGCTGAGAGGGACTTTATTCTCCTGTATGAAACTGTAAGTTATTTCAGGGCTTGTTTCCTTTAGATGGAGAGATTGATCAGTGCTTGAGCCAATCCTTCATCACTGTCCCTGTCTCAAAGCAAAAAAGAAAAGCCATTGTGTGGCCTTGCTCTCAAATAGTGCTGATCACACTGTGCTGTTTCCAAGAGCAACTGCTTGTGAATGGTTTCTAACAACATTCATGGTTTTGAAAAATCTTGAATGGCTAGTTCTGAATTTTATTTTTTTTTTTGAGATTTAAAGTTTTTTAAGTACTGCTGGAAAGTTCACCTTCAGCCAGTTTGCTTTAGCTGATAACTCCAAGAGCACTGGCACCACATCAGCATCTGTAAGCGGATGGGCTTTAGACAAGCTTGGCCTGGTGATAACACTGTTTACAAAAATGCTTCAGAGAGGAAGGAAGGCCAAAACCAAGCCAGATTCAGAACAATGTTTTGAGATGCTGATTTTCAGGCCCAGGACACACTGCAGGATGCTTTAGGACAGACAGGATGCTAACTACAAAAACTCACAGCATTGGTGCTGACGTGTACCAATGTTGCTGCCACCAGCACAGTCTGAGCTCTCCGTGTTTGCCAGGACTCAAGTGCAAATTTAATGGAAACCCTGACTTCAGAGGCTAAGCTTTTCATTTTGTGGCTTGTACTTAAGGTTCTTCTGAATCAGAGTAAAACTGAATGAAGCAGATCACCGTCTGTCCCATGTTATTTATGGTTTCCAGTGCACAAACATTTAGGTGGAAAACCTTCTTTTAGACCAACACAGTTAATCTGGGTTCTGCTTCTCAGCTTCTTCAAATGCTTGAAGAAATTGAAAAGTTATCCTATAGTGTTGTCTAATTTCTGCTGTGAAAGAGAGGAATGTTCTGCTGTAAGGAGAGGAATTGGGAGGTGTAGCTGGGCTCTTGGGACCTCGCTGCTGCTCAAGAGGCTCATCAGGACCACACCGGCCAGAAGGCTTCGGTGAAAGTCCCTGTGGCAAATCAGAGCTACTCTTGATTATCCTGCAGCCCTAAACTGCTAAATTATCCCTGATGAAAAGTGGGTGAGAGAAAACCAGCACTGATATTATCACTGATAATATTATAAATCTGATTATTTTGGAAACCAATAGGATAAGCATGGCACAGCTGAGGGTTTGGACTGTCATTGGCAGAGTTTGTGTTCACTCCCTAAGAGGTATCACAAACAGAGTTTTGAAAGGGTCAGGAACAGTGCATATTTCTGAGGAGTGAAAAGTGAAAAAGGTTTTTGTGCTTAAAATCTCTACTAGAACTGGGAACTTTGTGTTAACATTTTTCCATGAAGTGGCCGTTTCTCTAATATGTGGTTAAACACTTGCTTTAAAAACATATTAAAATATCAATATTTTGCATTTTTCCACTTTAAAATGATGCCGTGTTTACAGATTATACACTAGAATCAGATAATGAAAATAGGTATAAAATATTGTACTATAAAAAAGCAAAAATGTCTGTTTGACTTATAATTAATGTAATGTAAAAATCGCTTGTGATTTTGTAATTTTCCAGGTTTGTTTTGCCTCCCAAAAAAATTCTGAAAAGAGAATTTCCCATTGCATTATGATTCTTACATGAAATATTTTGGTTTATTTTATGTCTTTCCCACAATCTCAAGTATTTATTACATAGAAATTCTTTCATTCCAAGGAACAAAAAACATATTAGTCTTTTTCAGGGTTCTTATTTCAGGTTTTCATGTGCATTGATTCCCATGAAAATGAATTAGCAGTAAGTCTTATGTTGTTTTTTCTGTATGTAAAATGTTTTAGTGAAGAGTTTTAGCGATAATTTTGTCCATGGGAATACTTATAAAGAAATGAAAATATTGAACACTCACAATTCTGTGAATTCTCTCTAGTAATCACACAATTGTATGCAATTTTGTAGCTTGTGAGTTTCTTTTCCCTTAAGTAGTTATTTCATTTCAGCATAAAGGAAGATTTGGCATTTACAGATGTAAATGTTCTCTACTGTGCAATTAGAATAAAATTCTTTTTCCTTGAAATTCTGCCAATTTACAATATTGTGAAGAGAGGAACAAAAAAAATTGGACTGAACATTATAAAAAATCCTGAGAAGGTCTGAGAGAGAAAAGAAATTAATGAAACACATAATAAGCTCTACCTGTTCGCAGAATATTTTTTATTTTTTTAAATACTGGTAGGAGATTTCATATTGCTCCTCAGTTTCTATATCTTCCTTCTTCCAGAACAACTTCACTTGACTAAATCCTTCCAGATCTGTTCTGTTCTATGATACTTCTGGAGGGTGTAATATTTAACTGAAATATAAGTAACTCAGACTACAGCAGTAGAAATGTTAAGATCGGATGGACAGCACGATGAGAGCAATACATATACTGTGACATCTAAATGCAATTAGAGTGGCATTCAGAAAATGAAAGTACCACGGGGGGAAATGGCCATGGGGTCTGCAACCAAACCTGTTTGGGAAGCATGCAGGAAGTGTTGCATAAAATCTGATTACAAAAGACAAGAGAGGGAAAGGATTCAGAAGGGAAATGGGAAGAGTTTAGGGCTAATTAATATAGCTCAAGTGTTAGATTGGCCATCTGGCAGCTCATCCCCAACCTGTACCCTCAGGAGAAAGGAAACAATGGCTTAGATGCAGAAAAGATGAGCAAAAATAATGAAACACTTGAAAGAGAGCAATGGGATAAAGAAAATTATAAAAGCACTAGAAAGCTTTGGCAAAGCTTGTGAGGAAGCATTAAAACTTGAGGAGAGCAGAAAGGCTGCTTTAAGCTTTTTTTTTTTTAAATAAACATCTGAGGTTGGCAACAGTTCATCATCTGACAGTTTGGTGGGACACAGCAGCAAAACCTCAAATACCTGCACATGCACTTCTACAAACAACAAAGAATACACAGCCAGTGAAGTTTCAAACAGAGAACAAAGAACTGTCACTGCTGTTAAAACGAGCATGAAAAAATGCATTTACAATGACCTCTGCAGCCAAGATATGTACAGAAAACATGATTAGAAACATCACTATCTTTGGCCTTGACAAAACCTACTCATAAATTTTAGAAGGAAAACAGTCTTTAATTTAAGGAAGGGAGCTGTTATGTTTATTAAAAGAAAAGAACAGAACTTCTATCTTTCTGGTTTAAACTTGTCCAGCTTTTTAACCTGTAAATAATTTTTTTTCCCTGCATTTGTAACTTTATAATGGCAATGAGGTTCTATAAGAAATCAAATATGTTTGCTTGTATTTCAGAGTTTCTTCTGATTCAGGTGTTAACTGTCCAATTTATTAACAGAAGACCCTTTTTTTATCATGTAAAGGATCATGCCCTTATAATGAGAAAAAATTTCACCAGATCTGATTACCATATAAATTGTTCTTGAAATAAAATGGATTAAAATAAATAAGTTCTTGTCAGACCAATAATATCGCTGTTAGTATCTTAAATGGACCAATCACATTTGTTCCCCTGCTGCTTCTTTTATCTGAGGGTTATCACTCTTTTATGATCAATACTTTCTTTGTTGGGGGTAGACTGCTGCTAGTCTTAGTAAAGTTATCCTGAAGCATTTAGGTCAGTAAAAGAAGTTTCAAGAGGAAAAAAAAGCACTGAAGTGAATAAAAGTGTCTTCAATATAAAGGTTCACAGCTAGACAGAGAGTGAGTAATAAAAATGTATTCTGCTTATTATGTTTTCTAATGTGAGGAGACTTTGGCATTTATTTCACATTTTTATGTGGAAAGATATTAGATGAGATTTTACAGCCAACGGGGTTACTATTCATAGATACCCTTGTAAGCTGCCAGTCATCACAGCCAATAGCTCTGGAGAGTGGAAAATTCATGAGATGGTGGAAGTAATATAAAGATGAAAAGCAATATTTTGCCCTTCATCCCCGGGTCAAAGCTGGTTCAGGTGGGTACCGTTCCAGAAATAATTAGGAATACATATCATAAATGTTGGAATTATCTTCTTGAATTTTCAAAGATTGTGCAGGATAGGCCTATGTACTAACATCTAGAGGGACAGCAGTAGCAGGATGTTGGTACAGCTGGTTCTGTTTGGGCTTGGTAGGAAATTTAATGTGCTTTTGGTTGCCCATGCCTTTAATGAGTTAAAAGTACTTACGGGTTTGAGCCCTTCCTCTTTCCCCACCTTTCTTCATTGGCTTCTCCAAAAGCACAGCACAACTCTGCTGCTCCTCTCCTGGTCCTTTGGTTGTTGTTTCAGGTCTGGGGAACAGGAGCAGGGAGCAGGGCAAAAAACAGGGAAAAAAGAGATGGAATGAGTTCGTACTCATGGTGCACTTTTCTTTATTGTTTGTATTTTAGCTGAAGTGGTTTGAAATGTTGGTGCTTAACGCATACATATGTTTGAAGGAAGGACCAAATCAAGTTTATCAGTGACTAAATAACATAGTAATGTCTGGACAAAATAGTTTATCAACGGTAATGACAAAATGTTTATCAACAGAAGCAAAAATTCTTCCAACAAATCATTCAACTTCCATTTGTCTTCTTGTTTGATCTGGTTGTGACAGCACTTAAGGGAAATGATTAAGAGAAAGGAGAAATTACTCCGATGAGTAACTGAGCAATTAACTACTCCTAAATCAATAAAAAGTTTTTCCTCAGTCTTTTTGTGGTAGTGCATGTGAAGCTGTTTGAAACACCAGACATAAGCAAACAAAAGTAGACTTTTGTTTAACGTGAATATGTTAAGAAGTTGCAATTCTCTTCCTTCAGTATGTCTGGGAATACAGTAATATTTGAGGATGAAGAATATTGAATCCAAAAAGAACTGAAAAATTTTCAAAACTACAAACCCTGAGAGAAATTTTGAAGTCTCAGTATTCATTCAATGTCATGACATAACTATACAATTCCATGACTTCTAAAATTGCTTAATTGTTTCCATGTTTCTGATTCTGCAGAGAAATATGCACTTGCTTGGTTTTTGTAGGATGCAACAGTTACCACGTATTTTCTTTGGCTAAAGGCACAGGTGAGATGAAGAGAGTAACAATTTGATTCTTTCATACAATAATTGTTCTCGCCCCCGGTGAGGCAAGAACATTTTTGGTACACTCTACAAGAGTGTGAATATTTGATGATCTGCAGGAAAAAACCCACAAATTCTCTATAATTTTTTAGTCAATATGACTTTAGTCAGAAGAGTTTTGTATAATATTAGAAATAGATTTCTCAGCACACTCTTTTCATACGAAACTGTTGCAATAGCAAAATGCAAAGTTAATCATGATGAAAGGCAACTTGCAAAAGTTCAGAACCTTCTGCTAAATACCTTTTAAAAGAACCAAGTGTAAGATTTCTTGATTCTGAAGCTGTGGGTTTGCACTGATTCTGAGCTGTGCATACCAGAAACCTACAACAGTACTTTGTACACTCTTAATGTGCATCGATAATAACAAACTACAGACTTCTCAGTCCCCTTTTTCCTCTCACTTTTTTTGCTTCACATGTTAATCTGGCATAATTAATTGTAATTGGGAGTGCTGTCAGTATTTTATCAGCTGCAGATTTATGGAGTGGGTGAGCTGTTGATTATTAAGATTATTAAGAAGGTCCTCCTGATAACTGAGTGTTAGACATTGCTGGGGCTTTAGGGGTTTATGGTTTGTTTTTGTTGGTTTTCTGTTTGTTTTTTTTTGTTTTGTTTTTTTTTGGTTTTTTCTTTAATAAAGGGGGAAAAAAGATATGAGCACAAAAACAGAAATGGTGAATGTTTTCCAGTGAAGCTACAACTCGAAAGAATCAGGACATGTAATTGCAATTGTGCAGACACATGGAGCAGTAATACTGTACACTGATGCCATACCTCAATATTTTCCAGGATATATCTGGGAGGAAGATTACATATATTTAGTCAAATAAATTCCATGCTCAATCCTAAAATTAATATTTTTCAGATGACCTGGAAAAACTGTGTATGAATAAGATAAATTTAAAAAGGCTGGTGTTGGCTAACCTCCATTTCCAATCTACCCAGTTAAAAACCCAAAAAAGTGAATAAATTGACCTTCTGCAAGTATTTCCGAGCCTATAAACACATTTGATTCTTAAATCGTTTGTTACAGTGACAGACAAGTGAATGGCAGAAAAAGGAACCCTGAAGAAGAAAGAGTTTCACAGCAGTGGTTTAACCCTGGGTGAAAACTCATCCCCACAACTGCTCATTCACTCCCCTCCAGGGGGCCACGGGAGAGAATCAGGAGGGTAAAAAGGAGAAAACTCATGGGTGCAGATAAGGGCAGTTTACTAAGTAAAGCAAGAACCACACATGCAAACAACCACAAAAAAAGGGAATTTATTCACCGTTTTCCATGGGCAGGTAGCTGCTCAGCCATGCCTAGGAAAGAAGAGCTCCATCCCACATTACCGTGACTTGGGAAGACAAACTCCACTCTAAACATACCCCCCTTCCTCCTCCTTCCCCCAGTTTTATATGCTGAGAATGATGTCACACGGTATGGAATGTCCCTTGGGTCAGCTGGGGTCACCAGTTCTGATTGAGCCCCTTCCCAGTTTCTTATGCACCCCCAGTCCCTTCACTCAGGGTACGCAGGGGGAAGCTGGAAAGGGCTGGACTCCGTAAGCACTGCTCAGCAGTAACAAAAACATCCCCAAATTATTGACACTTTCCAGCCCAAACACAAAACACAGCCTCATACTTTGTACTGGGAAGAAAATTAACTCTACCCCAGACAAAACCAGCACCCAGACAAGTACCAAGACACTATGAGGGCTATTTTCTTTCTTAGGGAAAGAATTGTCCAAAAGCAAGAGAGGCATAGATCTTACCCCAAGCTGTGTTTTCTACCTACAGCAGAGATTTGTGTCTTTGCAGCATCATATCATTTCAAAATTATCTCAATGGCATAAGTGAGTACATAGCTGTGGAGTTCTTCTTTTGTTTTCTTTCGTTTTATTTTCCAATCTGCACAGGTTGTCTCTTCCCACACAATGCTGCTCTCCCCTGAGCCTGGTAACATCCACATCCTTCTCATATGTTTGCCAATACGGGCCCTCATTAATTTCTAAGTGAAGTTCAAGAAGCCCTAAATGGGGCAAGACCAAAGCAATCAGTGCATTTCACAGCACAGGAGGTACTGGCAGTGTCAAAGCGGAGCGCAGTGAACCCTGCAGCTCTGGCTGCTGCCCATGATCGTTAGAGGTTGCTGCTCTCTCCCCGTTATTCAAGACAAAACCTCTCAGTGGGAAAGGTACCCTCAGTACCCTCCTCACAGTTGTGGGTACAGCTCAGGCTGGTGAAACTAACCTCATTGCCCAAGGATGTAGGATGAAAGTCCTGCATCAGCCACCTTTAAAGGTTTCTGAAAGGCATTGCCTGGGATGCTTTTCTAGTGCCACTGCAGAAGCCACACCAAGCTCTCCATGGTCCTTGCCAAAATGGTCAGTGCCCTCAGGTGCTTCAATCAAATAACATCCTCAGCTGATTACACAGATCTGAGACTGAAAGATGGTGAAAAATCTCCTCTTAATCACTGCTCTCACTTCATGCAGTGCTGTGAGGGGGTGGCAAAAGGAGAACTTGGGGCAAATCATCATTGTGCCATCCCGTGTGTGCTGTTCAGAGAGCCCTGGGCTTCCTCCCACAATCATCTCTCCAGGCAGAGGGTTTCCTCCAGTGGTAAACTCCCAGAGACACGGCAGGTGAGGCGAGGTGGCATTATCTGGTAATTGTAATGGCGTGCATGATCAGGTGGGGATCGCACACAGGTAAGGCAAAGCAGGTGGGCAGGGGAGTTGCACCAGTGGGAAAGGACATAGAAGGTCACAGACTTGGGGAGCCCTTGTGTGACTGCAGCTGCGTGGGAGGCAGTGGGAGCATCCTGGGGGGTGATCAGGAGAAGAACACCTGCTCTTACCACTTGGAATGGGGTGAAGAAGGATGTCCCAGTGCTCCTGGATGCAGCTTGAAGTTGTTCTGGCAGCTCCCCCCTGCCACGCAAGGGAGAGGATTGACTGAATTGACTGATTATTTTGCATGTTGGTTTCACTCTCCCTTTCCCTCCACTCCTAGCACACACATACACACACGCCTTCTCTGCTACCTCCCAAAAGACAAAATCTCCTAGGGAAGGGATCAAACAGTCTCAGCCTGGGCAAGGCAGATGGGGAGAAGCGGCTCCAGCCACTCCGAGCAGAGGGGCGGCACAGCCGGATGAGGCAGGAGTGTGGCATGTGAGGGGGAAAGCCCCCGACGGAGCCCCCCACCCGCTGGGCAGCCTGCAGGCAGCCCTGCCCTCTCCGGGAAGGTTCTCTCGCCACGCCTGCTCTGGGGCAGCCCTTGGGAGGGCTCCGGGGTACTCGCCCACCTCCGGCTGAGAAGGGGGCGCGCCCAAAACAGCACCGAATCCACACCTACAGGAGGACAACGGCGTGGGAAGAGGGGGAGGGAAGACGGGGAGGACAGCGCAACTCTCATGCCAACCTCGCAGCCGGCTCTTCCTCCAGGAAGCGAATCCCGGGCGCTCCCGGGGAGCTCTGCCCCAGCAGCGCCGAGGGGATAAGGATGAGACGCCGCCTCGGCCGCGCCGGCGGCGGCTGCAGCACCGCGGACAGCGCCCGGCCCGTCCGGCCGCGCTGAGGATCGGCACCGCGGACAGCGACCCGCGGCCATGGGCGGCCCCGCCCGCCCCGCGCCCCGGCACTGAAGCGGAGCCGGCCCCGACGCGCACATGTAAGATGCTGACCGGGGGATGGTGCCCCTGCCCGAGCCGTTCCCCTCCCAGCTCCTCTGAGAAGCGCCCCGGCTCTAATGCCGCTCCTTACTTAGGCGCTGGGAAGTTTTGCGGGGGTTAGAGACGTCTCGGGGCGACTCGGTCTCCTGCAAGCCTGAGGACGGGCTGGTGAGAGTGAGGCGGGTTGGCTGCATGTGACAGTGGTCTGGCTTTTTACCCTTGGAATTTGTGCTTGGTTTCAGTGTAACGCAAAGGGCTTGTTGTTAGTTACCAGACACATGGTTTGGAGCCACGCTGTTGTCTTCTTCCGTAGCTGGGTGAAATTTTTAAGGGTTTATTTCTCGTGAAAGTAGTGTGGGCAAGGTGAAATAAATTTAAAAAAAAAAAAAAAAAAAAAAAAAAAAAAAACAAAAAAAANAAAAAAAAAAAAGAAGTGAAAGGGGACACTGTATCATGCCTGTTGCAGCTTGCAGGGTCTAATGGCTGTCAGGAGTCCTTCTGTCCACGTTGTTTCCTGTCTTGAGATACCTATGAAGTGAGCGTTGAAAAGGGTGCATCAGTAGGGGAAAACGAAATACAGCCAGAACAAAGATTACTAGTTCTTTTCAAAGCTTTTCTCTCTCTTTTTAATAGAACTGCTTGTTGAAAATCAGCATTACACTGCCCCCTGCTTGAACAATTACAGATTTTTCGTTGCTCTCATCACTAGTAAAAATTTATGAATGAACAGGTATTTCTCTGTTGTGTTCTCACTATGATCTGAGCCTGAGTTTTGGAGCACTTCAACAGTGAGGGTGAATTATCTCCAGTTCCCAAAGATTGAAAAAAACGAAAAGTAGAACTCATTCTTCTCATGAGAGTTCACTTGGTGGTCAAACATATTAATGAATGAACAATGGGAGAGAATGTAAAAATAGCCTTAATTTTGGGATATCTATCTAATGTGTCCTGTGATAAATTCGTAATAATTAGCCAAATTTGCAACCATAGATTGAGAGGAGGGAAGGAAGGAAGGAAGGGAGGAAGGAAGGAAGGAAGGAAGGAAGGAAGGGAGGAAGGGTGGAAGGAAGGAAGGAAGGAAGGAAGGAAGGAAGGAAAATAACCTAGTATTTGTTTTATAACACAGGAAGAACTTGACTAAAAGAAGAAAGGTGACTATTTTTCAGTCTCTCCTGCTGTAAAAGTCTTGTATTGGTACATGACATTGCTTTGGGATGGGAAAGAAAATGCTGATGATCATATATAAGAAAGAGGAGGGCGAGACAGCTGAAAAGCAGTGGATGTTTTTTTTCTGCAGCATAGCTGGTAGAAAGCCAAATTCCATTTCCTTTTTTTTTTTTTTTTTTCAAACCACAAGACAGAGCTTCCTTTCTAACACAGATCAGGGAGGATTTGAAAATGTAGATGCTGGTAAAGATTTGGTGGTCTGTTCTAAATTTTTCTAGGCTATGTCCTCAGACCTTATGCTTCATGACATGAAGATGCTGAAAGTGTTCGTGTGTGTCATTGATCAGCACTTTTTAATGGCACAAGAGGCCTGGTTTGTCTTCCTGAACATTCTCATGCTGCCATTCCCTAAAGGGATTGGAAAAGGTGTGGTTTTGCTGGCTGCTCCTGTAATTCCACAAGGAGAGGGCCCTGTTTCAAAATTTCTGTTTTATTTGTATGAGCAGTGGGAATGATGGGCAGGGGATATTACTTCCTGCAACTGGTTTGTAGGGCTACTCTGCAAATGAATGAATATCTACCTGCATAGGCTGAAAAATTCTATTAATTACCTCTAAAAATCTATTAATAAAAAATCTAATAATGCATCCTAGACATGTACTCAACTTTTCATGTAGGAGAATGACCACATTGTTGACAGTATTGAATTGGGGGTTTGAATGTTGGGCACAATCCAAAAATAAATGAAGTGGCACTTCAGCTTTTCAAAGCATAGAAAACTTCAGAATAAGCTGCTGTCAATCAAGGCAGCCATCC
Organism: Machaerirhynchus nigripectus; assembly: GCA_013397975.1. Taxonomy (NCBI): domain Eukaryota; kingdom Metazoa; phylum Chordata; class Aves; order Passeriformes; family Dicruridae; genus Machaerirhynchus; species Machaerirhynchus nigripectus. Next base: position 734,881 of record VZRQ01006824.1, read on the forward strand.
CAAATCATACTGAGTCTGTTTACATAGTAAATCAGCAATATGGGAAAAAGAATACTTAAACGTCTTGCCTTACAGGAAAAAAAAACTTAAGGTAAGATTTAGAAGGCTGATTTAAATATTGAAGAAAAAGGGGGTATCAGAGGACTCTGATAATACAAGCCTGTGCAGCATTTGGAATGCCAGAGTAGCCTATTGCACACACCACAATAAATGTGTGCAGTTGTGTTCTGTCTGTGCTTCTTGCCTGAAGTCTGGAGTATACTTCAAAATAAGTTGCAATTTTTAATTAAGATATTACACATCCTACTGTTTTTACTCTGAACAATTGGAATTACTCTTTTAAATTGATTGATTTCTATATCAATTTGTGTTTGCTTTTAGAACCCAATTTCCTTCGGTTTTGTTCATTTTTACAGCATGTCTTGGCTGGCCAGGTTTTCTGTGTGGAACCAAGGGTTAACAGAGGAAAATGGTCCATTTGATGTATAAGAGCTGTGTCAATTCCAAAGAGGCCTCAGGGAGTCTGAAGCCTTTATGTGCCCTGATTCTTTTCAGAAGTATTGATGTAAGTAGAAAGAAAAATAATAAGTAAAGTGTCAATTTGACAGTTTCTAAGGCTCTGCAGGAACCGAGGGCAGTGCTTTCAAAATGGCTTTCAGAAACTGAAATTTTCTTTTCAACAAGGCAGAGGCAGCGTCTCATCAAAGCCTGCTCTGATGGGTGCTTGTAGAGCTTATAGAGCATAGTAATGGTTACATATCCAAAGACTCTTCTGTAGTTTCTGGACAAAGAGGGCCATTGAAAGGGCACAGGGAGACTCCTGCCAACCTCTCTCCACTTAGTGAAAGCAAACCCAAAGTGTAGTCAGAGACCATAAGTTCCTAAAGCTGCCTTCATAAATGTCCTGCTCAATTTTTAGGCTTAAAGACAAGTAAAGGTTGACATCACCTGAGAATTCCAGAATTTCTGCAGTTCCTAATACCTATTGATTTCAACACCTTTTATAGACCTCAGATGTCTTAAAAATTCAAGCAGGTACTATTCAGCCTCTCCTACACACTTTTAAAACTAGTTCAAAGCCATGTGTAAAAGCTCCCAATTCTGCCTTTTAAGGCACTTGGGCCCTTGAACATTTTCTCCAAGCCCCAGCTCCAGGTGGTAGCCCTGCACTTCCAGAGGTTTTTGTGTGGGACTAGAGAGGCAGCAGAAGGTCTTGAAAGGCAGAGGCTGGAGCACTGTGGAAAGGAAGGTCAGGGAGAGGCCATTTGCTGGAATGAGCTCGAAATGAAGCAGCTCGACTTCTTTCCTGTGTCCACCCGGTCCTACAGGTCAGCACTCAGGCCAGTTAGGAGAGTGTGGTTGAGAAAAAAGAGAGTTTCAGCTTCAGTGGGTTTCCAATGCCACCACATTAAGAACAAATCTCATGTTATGCCATGTTCCCCTCTCAGACACCGTCTCAGCACCAAGTACTGTCAGAGCCTACTGCAAGGACCTGCTCTTAGTCACTTTAATTAGAAACTGAAACGCTCCCAGAGGAAGATTTCTTACGAGCTAAATCACCTTTCAGAAAGAACTATTCTTTTCCACTCCCCACAGGAGTCCAGACATCTTGTGGCTCCCTCAGCTGTGGGAAGCTGGACGTGCAAGTGGTACTCAGGCCCTGAAATTTTTTATTTTCTTTTCCCAAACCGTTTTCTCTCCAACAGCACTGCATGCATTGGCATCCTTTCCTAGAAAAACACAGTATTTAACTGCAGTGCCAGATGAGTTTGATCACTAGCTGTCTCAATAAAATATGCAAATACAGAGTCATTTCAATCCAAAACACCTTTGAAGAAAAATGGTAAGATAAATGCAATCAAGTTACAATTACTTTTATTAAGAGAGAACATTACACATGCTCAGTAAATATGATTAGTTCTAAATCTGCCTGCACATAACTGAAAAGCAGAATAGAACAAGGTGCTGAGTGCAGTTGTGACATTGCAGTAGGTTTTAGTTTCCAAGAGCTTCAGCTGCTGCATACATTGCTCTTTGCATTACTGCTTCTCTTATCATGATTCAGGGCTCAGGTCAAGCATAATTATAACTTTTTTTTCAGAATGGGGTTTGATAGCTGAGCATTTCTAATGAAATTATTCAAAGTTAAAAGTGTAATTTTTTATTAATCTCTACTTCTCTATAAAGATGATAAAGTATAATAGCTGAGATATTGATCTTCTCTCGTGATGAGCACGATGGGGGGGTGATAATTCATCTGAGGTGAAGCCCTCTGAATGATGGTGCTCTTGCCCTTACCTGCAGGGAGTGGAGATCAACTCTGCTGCAGGGACATCCCTGCAGAACATTTATTGCCAGACAAATATTGGATAGCTGTTATCTCTTTGAAGAGCAGGTGTGCTTTCCTGTTTCCTCTTTTTCTGATGCAATTTCTGTTGTTAGAAACTGTGTATGAAACCAGTGTTCTCTCTGAACTGAAGAAAGTGAAATGAAGGTCCTTTTTTTTGGCATGTTATTACGTATAAAACAAACAGGTGTGAATTAGCTCTAGGCCAAACTCTAACCTCTTTTTCAGGCAAAAATCTTAGAACTAGACCAACAGTAGTATTTTATGTGGGTTTATGTTTACTTTGGGTGTGATTATAAGGTTATCTGTCCCATCTCTCTGGGCTCTCCTTTAGAGGTAATAACATACCTGAAGAGAAAAGCTTTTCTAACAAAAAAAGGAATAAAGTATCAAGAACTGTACTTCTACATCAGGGAAAATATCTAATAGATTCCTCACTGTTGAAAATTATAGATATTTGAGTTGCTTCCAGTACTGACACTTAAATATAACAACAAATGTAAGGTTGCCAAATATCTTACTATACATGGGTTTTGAATATTGAAAAAGCACAGTGGAATTCATCCAGCTTGAAGCAGCTAATAAAATTAATTGTCCTAAAATATTAATGAATGTGCAGTCCTGCTGTACTCATGGGTGATCATTGAGCACCTGCCAGAGCTGGACTTGTTTCCATGTGATCCCAGCAATGATGGCTGGGATCATCACCAGCTCATCCTTTCAAGTTGCTTAACATTTTAAAAGATTTAATTCAACATTCAGGAGCTCCCAAGGCTGTAAATGTGCAAAGTGCTTTCTGGTTCTATAACTTCCCATTTAACGAAGTCACAGTTGAGAAGTGTTTATTTGCATGTATAGTCCTTGCTTGAACTCAGCCAGGTTTCACCACATGTTTAAAACTTAAATGCTGTCTGAATAGCTAAGGACAGGAGCTCCAGTTTAGAGAAGCACTTGTGCATATGGTTAAACACTTCATTTTAACCACATGTTGCTCCTCCTGGCCTCACTGGAACTGCTTCTGAGATGAAAGCTAACTGCTGAGGAAAATATATGTGTGTATGCATATATGTTCCCAAAATCTGGACTCCACTGAAATCAATGTAACTTAAAATTTTGACTTCAAAGGGCCCCCAGTTTTACCCCAGGCATTTTTCTGCTTTAGAGAACTCTGTATCCCTGTCAGATATGCTAATTGCAGACTTTATTTATTTAGCTGTTATTGTCTTCTCTTATAGTAAACTTCATGCAGTCTAGGGAATTAATTCACTTAACCATATCTTCTTCATTATTCTTGTATCCCTCATCTCTGTGTGCTTCTTCAACTTCAAACCATGCTGGAAGGAAATAGTGTTAAGATTCATACAGCACTTTATCTCTCAGTGGAGCCTAAGATGATATGTTCAGTTCAAACTTGCTTTTATTAAGTTGTTACACTGATGCATCAAAGTTTAGGGGGAGAGGTTCTCAACTATGAACCTCTTTTTCAACCTTGTGTGGTCACAAAATTGATTTCTTAGGATTTGTTTAAATTTTAATGTAACTTCTAAAAAACTGCTGTAAAATTTGTTTGAAACTCTTCAGTACTAGCTAGTCTGTTCCAGATCAGTACAAAAGTGATGAATTACAATGATAGATACATATGTACATGTTAGTTCCATAAGTTCCTTGAGAATTTCTGTGTCCCGGATATTTAGGTATTTCGGGTTTCTGATAACCCTGTGTTTTACCGGGTTCTTGCTGGTTCCTTTACTCTTTGTTACCTATTCTTGAAGGCAATGTGTCTACTCCACTTTGTCTCCTGGCACAGTTCCCTCTCGTCACTCGCTGCAGCACTTTCCAGCTTCTGTAGTATTCTTTCAGAGCAACACATGAACTTTTCATTGACTGAAGGTCATAACTGACTTGGAGAACAGATGGAGTGTGGAAGGATGAACCTTTGCCACCCACTGAGCATTAACACCTGCTTATTTGTTACGTCTGTCCTCTGCACCTCAGAGGCTCCTGAAGATTTTACCCAAGTGATTTAGGACTTGCTATTGGACTGAGTGCAAATGCCGTCTGTGAAAGAAGTGGTTTTACATTTTTTACTCAGGCTGCACATTCTGTGGGCTTTGGATGGCAATTAACTCCACATGCTTACACTCTAGAAGGCACTGTGAATTTGTTGAAATGCTGCTGCATTTCAAATTTTAAAGAAGAGCAACACTGAGACAGATCTGAATGCAAAATGTGAATGTTTCAAAGGCACAAATAGATTTAGGATTTCAGTTAATTTCATATGTGTGTTTTCTCACCCATGAGCCCAGTTGCACATAGCATAGCTTTCTTCAGGATGCCCAGAGAAGGTGGAATAAAAATAGTTTGTCTTCAACTCACCAGCTCCAAATGAAGGGCATTTCAGCCACATAATCAATGGGGAAATTAATGACCCTTCTTTCTTCTGCCCTCTGTTTGTGGTGAGAGACCTGTATCTTGTCTTTTTGCAGTAGCTCTCTAAAAGATGCTGACTGGGGACTGATGTGACACTACTTCAGGAATTATTCCTGTGGTTTTCAGACTCTCCCCTGGATTTGGGTACTTGTATTTGGAGAAGCTGCCAACTGTATTTCAGTAAGCAATTAGACAGTACATTAATGAACTGCTCTAGATCAGGAAACAGAAACACGATATTATGTACCCTGTAAAAAAGCAGGGAATGAATAGGTGGCTTGCTTGCACCAGCTGAATCTTAGCAGAATATGCAGCATAATTATCCTTGTTGCCATGTGTTTAAAATTAGAAAAATATTTTTTAACTTTATGGAACATAGTTTATTGGCCTGATCCAAGTTCTACTGACAAGGGAGATTCCTGCTAACTTTCTTTAAGGCTCGTGCCCTCAAGAACAAAATTCAAGAAGAGTAATTCAGAGAAATATTGCCCCGTGTATATTAATCCTAAATACAATGTAATGAAGTTCTAAACAATACAAATGGAAAATTATGTGTCCAAGCATTTCTTTTTCTACTTATCTAGTTAAGAATGTGCTGAGCATCCTTGTTGCAATCAGGAAGGGTGATCAAATCACAGGAGAGCTTGTCTTTTGTTCAGAAGCTAATCTTTATTCCACATGTGTCCTAAATGATTTTAAGTAACTGGCTCAGGCCATAAAAAGCTAGCCATATCTGGTCATAATGATACATTTCCAACCTTATTTCAGCTTCTGTGAAATTACGACTCTGCTAGAATATAACCAACGTTCCTCTCTGGTTTCCTGCAGGTTGAAACACAGCAGTTCTAAAGACATGCATCGGAGGCACGCGACCCTTCGGGAGAAGGGCCGGCGCCAGGCCATCCGGGGCCCTGCCTACATGTTCAACGAGAAAGGCACCAGCCTCACTGCAGAGGAGGAACATTTTCTGGATTCTGCAGAATATGGCAACATTCCTGTTGTGCGAAAAATGCTGGAGGAATCCAAAACCTTGAACTTCAATTGTGTTGATTATATGGGACAGAACGCCCTGCAGTTAGCGGTAGGGAATGAGCATCTGGAAGTGACAGAGCTGCTCCTCAAGAAGGAGAACCTCGCTCGAGTCGGGGATGCGCTTTTGTTAGCCATCAGTAAAGGATACGTGCGCATTGTAGAAGCAATACTGAACCACCCAGCCTTCGCACAAGGACAGCGCCTCACACTCAGCCCTCTCGAGCAGGAACTGAGGGATGATGATTTTTATGCTTATGATGAAGATGGAACTCGGTTCTCCCATGACATTACCCCCATCATACTTGCTGCCCACTGCCAGGAGTATGAAATTGTTCACATCTTACTTCTAAAAGGCGCACGGATTGAAAGGCCACATGACTATTTTTGCAAGTGCAATGAATGTATGGAAAAGCAGAGGAAAGACTCCTTTAGTCACTCTCGCTCAAGAATGAATGCCTACAAAGGATTAGCCAGTGCTGCTTATTTGTCTCTGTCCAGTGAAGACCCTGTCCTTACTGCTCTAGAGCTTAGCAATGAATTGGCCAGGCTAGCCAACATTGAAACTGAATTCAAGGTAACTCACCACTGTGCCTTTTTCCTTTGGCTGAGAGTGTTCAGGCTGTTGTGTGGTTTACATGTTTGATCAAATTTTGGGTTGCTGTTTGAGGGGTGGGGGAGCAAGAGAGACTGGCAGAGACTGCCAGCTGTGTTAGCTACGCACAGATTCAGATCACTGTCATTCTCCACTTAATAAATTCTTGGAACTGAACATTGCATATTACAGCAGAAGCTTAAGTTTCTGTGTTGCACACTGTGATTGCTGAGAATCTCTAGTTGGCTGCAGGAATAAAAATTAGATAATTCCAAAAATGGAGACTCATTTCTTGTAAGAAAGGTAAGTCTTTTTAATTGAGCAATCTATTTTAGAGGCAGAGTTCTAGAGGCTGTTTTAGGAATCCAGTACATCTAGTTCTGCTACAATGATAAAAGGTATAAATCAAGACATTTTAGTCCTCTGTAAAATAATTTAAACTGCACTACATCTTAATGTTTTGGTGCTGCAACTATACATGATGAATTTCATGAAAAATGGAGAGAGAAACAATCAATAAATTGTTATGAAGTTTATCATCATGCCAAACACAACAGTGGAGCTTGTGGAACTCTCTTACAAGTTATTTGAGATTTCCATTATCATAATAAGTTTGTAAATGTTCAATGCCAATTGCAGTATTTCTCTAAGTCATTTACATGACATAAAGGGCATTGTCTCCCTTTCTAAAATAAATTAGTCATTAAACCCCTCATTTTCAGTGGCTCAGCCATCAACATAAGACTGTTTTCTGACTTATGGCTACAGTGCAGCTGTAATCATGATCAGTGGCTCTGGGGTAATAAAGTCCACGTTGTGAGTACACTGGGGTAGGATGCTCACTAGGAATCCATTATTTCTAATTTAGGAAACTATCCATGTGTTAAAGCGTCTATTTCAGGATTTGTGGCTCTATACTACAAAGGCCTAAGGGAGGAGATCATCCCCCTGCACTGGGCACTGGTGAGGCTGCCTTGAATCCTGGGTTCAGCTTTGGGGCCCTCACTTCAAGAAAGACATTGAGGTTCTAGAGCAGGTCCAGAGAAGGGTAAGGGAGCTCGGGAAGGGTCTGGAACAAAAGTCTGATGAGGAGCAGCTGAGGGAGCTGTGGGGGCTGAGCCTTGAGAAAAGGAGGCTCAGGGGGCACCTTCTCGCTCGCTACAGCTCCCAAGAGGAGGTTGTAGCCAGGTGGGGGTTGGTCTTTTCTCCCAGATAACAAGCAACAGGAGAAACAGCCTCAAGTTGTGCCAGGGGAGCTTTAGACTGGATATTAGGAAAAATCTCTTCCTAAGCGAAGGGGGTCAAGCCCTGGGAGAGGTTCTTCACAGAAGTGACTGAGTCACCATCCCTGAAGGGACTTAAGAGGTGCGCAGATATGTCACTTGGGGACATGGTTTAGTGGTAGCCTTGGCAGTGCTGGGTTTACAGCTGGATCTTAGAGGGCTTTTCCAGCCTAAATGGTTCTATGAATCTATACTCCCCAATTTAAAAGTAAGAAGAAAACATATTCTTGGGCTCTGCAACCCTTTAGTAAATCTCTAACAGGAAAAAATTCCCAAACCACTGAGATCTTTGGGCAATAAAATCTGGGTAAAATTTTGCAAACTCTTTTTCCCCATGTGTATCAGAATTGCAAGGACACAATTATTTGAAGGGGAAGTTTTATTTGGATTCAGTCTGAGTGAAGCAACCTCACTGGGCTCAGTGAATCCGACGAGTGAAGGTTGCTCCAGTGCGAAAGCGCCGTAGGCTCATGACCACACTTAACAACATTCATATCTCATTAATGCTCCAGCTTTTTCTCACAGAAAACTGGATATTAAGTGGAGCATGAGCAGCCTCAGCATTGCATGCCTGTCAGTCCTGATAAATATCTTGCTGCAGAAGAGTAAATCTGTTTCTACCAGAATCCTTCCTTTTGTTCCTGGAGCTGCCAGTGAGGTCTGGCACTGGCAGGTACATGAATCCACCAGGAGCAAACCAGCAATCAAATGTTGAAGAGTTTCATGGTGGTTATATCTCTGCACTGGCAAATGGATGGGAATAACTCAATACCAGAAAAAACCCCAAAACATTTGAAACCATTTGCCAAATGAGTGCATTTCCAGGTTTCCCAAGTTCATTGTCCTATTGGAAGGCTCTGTGCAACACACATCCATATATGTTAGTGAAGTACCTACCCCTACCATTAGTTTACTTCAAAGATTTCACATTCCGTTAGTATATTAATTCTTCCAGAAATAAGAAATTTCTCAAGATTCTAATGTATTCTCACTGTAGCAAAAAACCCCCAGAGGTATGTATTTATGTAAAAATATTTATTCTTATTAACATAATCAGTGTGATGTGAAATAAGATATTAATAAAACAGTGGGAGGGTTTCACAGAACATGACAATTCAAGAATTTATTTTGAGGAAAGAACACAATTGCTGAAAATGTATTTAAGAAGCCCACAAACGAAGAAAATTTATGACATTTGACAAGTTGTAGAGGGCTTTTTTTGTGACTAAAATAGTACTTTCCCAGAATCTTAACTTGTTTGATTCCTAAAGTTCTATAATTAAAATTGGCACTCAACAGATTTATAAAATTATCACTTGGAATTATTTAAGAACATTATTTTAAAATGATATGCAATTGCAGCAATACAGTTTTCAGGAGGTACAAAGAGTCCTGGAAACAGAAGGACACAAAATTTTAATAATGTAGGTGGACAAATAGTAATTTAGTAACCTCTGAAGAAACTCCTAGCATGAGCTAATTAAAATATAAATGCAGTGCCTCTTGCCTGCTGCTTGCTGCCCCAAATCTCTTATGCAATAGCACCTTTCAGCACATCAAAATGAGAAGCCAATACATGTGCCACATTTTTAGAGAACATGAATGTTTTTAAGCAAGTTGCCTCTTTGCACAGAGAAATGCAAAATGAAACAGCCACATGAACCACTTCAAAGGAGAAAACTTATGTTACCTGTGGTTGGCCAGTTTATCCATTCTTTTGGTTTTTCACAATGGAAGAAGCTGAAGAGATTTTTTTGTCACCCTAAATTGCTAAGATTCAGTAATATGCTGCAGATCTGATGAAGCAGCTTTGCAAAACATTGCCAAAAAAAGTTTCCTTGTTAATTGGAGAAAAAAAAATTGCTGTGAAATATGTAGTCCATCAGTCTAGAAACAAATAAGGCCCCTTCCCCAAAGTAAAATGAAAACCATGGAACCAATTGTTTCTGTAAAAATATATGTAGAAATGGGGTGGGTTGGAAACCCCTAGGAGATGGACTTCAGAAAAGAGAGAAGTAAACATCAGAGTCCCTGTGTGTGTTTGCAGATCTTTACACAGTGATATTCTCCTGTAGTGGAGGCAGACCAAGTTGAAAAAATAACCTTAATTAAGCACTTTGTCATTTTTGTATATCCCACTTGAACATTCAGAATTAAGAACTGGTTCATGACTGTCTCTCTTTCTAGTTTTCCTTTTGTTTTTTAAAAAACCAAACCAACATCCACTGGAGCACAGGCAGTACAGACTGGGGGCCTCATTTAGTCCACTGGATGGGTCCCTTCATCTGTACTGCTCTTGGAAAGACACAGAAAGAGAGGATCCTCTGTGGATTGAAGGGTTCCAAGTGACCGTGCTTCTGCAGAGCGTAGGAACATCTGGGTAGGAAACGGAGGGACACATCAATTAAAAAATCAAAACTACAATTACGATAGAAATACAGAACAAAGTTAATGTGCTTTGTAGTTTTCCCCAAAGGTTGGGAAACAGACATTAGGCTAGTGATTAATATGTGAATCTGTGTCGAGGGAGAAAGCATTTATTGTCAGCCTAGCAGAGCTAGGATCCCTCTAGTCCACTCAGGAAGAATTCTCCCCTCTCATTCTCCCTTTTTTACTCAAAAAGCCCATTTCTGTACATTCCAATTTCTTTAAAAGCTTGCAGATCTTGGACCTCAGTCATAAAGCAAATAATCCTTCTGCCATCTACCAGAGGATTCTGTTTGTTCTGCTCTCATGAATAAGCCTGATGTCACTTGCAGTATGAATAACATGGCCAGGATTTGTCCAGCTGAACCAGTCATCACCCCTGAGCCAGCCTGATGGGAACTGCTCTCCTCTTTGGACCAGAGAAATCCATCTCCCTCATGTCAGCCTGGTGTGAAAGCATATGCAGATGTCTGCACAGTTACCAGCTGTTCACAGCCAGGTGACTCATTTCTAAGACTGGAATATTAAAAGAAGTGTCAACAGATTCATTTTTATATGTCCATCAAAAGCCTTAGGAGATTGAATTTCTAGCAAACAGCCTGTAGGAAATGCCCTTGCAACTGTCTTTAATAGCAGCATCAGGCTTAATATTACTGTCCACATTTAGGAAACTGAGTCAAAGCCAGAATAATAGTTCTGTTTACTTCTCCTAAAGCAGTGACTGTGTACTCCTTTCTCTGGTGAGATTCCCCCTCCACAGCCAGGACTGTTTTACAGCCTTGCATGCTCTTAAATTAGACCACATGCTTGTGTATGTCAGGAAACATCCTTGTGATGAAGTAAATCAGGCAAATCATTCCATTTAGCAATCCAGACAAATCAAATTAGAGACTCGCAAAGGAGGCTTAGAAAAGATCTCACCAGCCATAAGTGGTAAATCAGATCTCAGCTCCTCTTGATTAAAATGTTCCTAAAAGCAAGATCAAAATCACCACCTGGAAGACATATGGTGTGCGGTCTTTGTTTACTGCTCCCCCCGACACTGTCAGTGCATTCACTACAGCGGAACACGTTGTGTTTCTCATTCCTATGCTTGTTGCTGTCGCTTTTGCTCTCACTGCTGTCTTTTCTCTAAAAGCTGTTGGGATCCAAAAGCAGGTCCTGTCAGTGAACCTGCTCTCATGTGCAGGTGAGCATCACGTCCAGGCTCAGCTGGCTGAAGGACTGCAGGTGGCTGTGGGATGGGTGGCTGAAGGGGCAGCAAGTCAAGCGTGTGGGTGCCTGCAGGGATGTGCCTGCTGGGAGCTGCCTCTTGTTCCACTGGGGCTGCAGAGCTGCAAAGCAGCTGAGGCTCAAATCCCTACTTTCTCAAGATGTTGAAAGAGGAAAAAAACAGCCCTTGAGACTCAATGACTTGTAGCTGTTAGGGATGATCTGGCATTACTCTTGTCTCAGTAAGTCAGCTCCAACTTTTCTTCTACCTAACTACAAATTGTTAACTTCACAGGATACACTTAAACTTCTTAAGGGAAATGACTTTGACAATTTTCTTGGTATTTTTGGCTCCATGCTGCAGGGACTTAAGAAAATCATTATTAGACTCTTGGTTTTTTGAAATGAGTGATAGAAGGTAGAAAATGGCAGAAAACATTGAAGAGTAAAATAGTAGGAAAAGGAAATACTTTGTGAGAATGGAGGATAGGATTGAACTTGGAAAGAGAAAAATACTTGAAAACCATCAGTCTGTAAACCAGCAAGACTGCACTTACAAACTTTGCTTCCTACCCAGGCTGAACAGACTCTTGGATTTGTTTGCTCTCAGGACTGACTGATGGGAGCTGGTGCCTGCAACTCATCTCCCATTGAAACCAGAAACTGGCATGGGAACCTCCCTAATTAGCCTCATGAACATTCTTGTAAATCCATCACTTAATATTTCCGCTCTGACCTGTTCTTCCTTGAGCGATCCTTTAATCTTTTCTTAATTTCTGGCCTCAACATATTCTCTGGCAGCCACCTTGCTTCTGTTATGTTTGGGAATGCTTTCTATGACTCATTTTTGTCATTTCAGCAAGCTGCTCTTGAAGGCTGTTGTGTGTTTATGTGGCATTTGTTTAGGTTTTCATTTAATTTTTCAGAAATTCTGTCCTTTTCCGTATTTTTCTTCTAGACAGGATTTACATATTTTAAAGAGATGTATTTTTACTCAAGCAGCTTTCATTTTTTTTTCTCATATTTCACTTTGCTGGGTTTTAAGAAGAGAAGGCAGGAGGGAACTTCAGAAATTTGGTCTGGTATGCAGAATGTATTCACTGCCTTTTACTACTGTTTCTATTTTCTGCTGCACAGCTCTCAGTCTCACCTAGTGCCTCTTTTGAAACTCAAGCATCACCAATGTAAATACTCATGAGTCTATGAACAGTCACTACTCCCAAGGGATTGTTCTTTCAATGTGAGCTTTCCCAGGTCAGTCTTTAGTGAGAGTAGTATTTTTTTTCTTAGGGGTGGAGTCAGGGATGTGGTTTGGTGGTTTTCAACCTTTAAAAAGAACTGATCTTTTTTCCCCCTCTCACCTATAAGCCAATTTTCCCCACTGCCATGAAAACATGCACATTTAGAACCTATGATTTTTTAATTTCAATTTTCACTTGTGCAAAGCAAATGCATAAGCAGGTACAACCAATTACCCAACTCATAATAATACAGGAAAGAATCAAGTCCCAGTAGAGCAGGAAAACAAATTTCCTATTGTTAGAAGCTCAACCTCTTGTTGAACAAATTAGGTATTAAAATAAAGAGGAAATTTTTAAAAAATGGAAATATCCTGGGAGAAGGAGAATGTATTTAAGCCTTGTAGTGAAATTAGTGTTTGGCTTACAGAGTGGGACTTGCTCTGTGCAGAAGGAACTCATTCTCTATGCTGTCCTTTTTCAGATACAAATTCACTAATAATAGATGCTGCACCAGCTTTGTCTTGAGAGCTAAACTAATTAATTGCAGTTACATTTTTCCATGGATATGTAGCAGAGACTGTGTAAAAAAAGATATATATAGTCTTTCTGCCCTTAAAACCCACCAAATTTGCAACTTGTGTTGCTCTCTTTAAATATTTATAAATTAAGAAATATACTTCATATTTTGAGAGTTGTTATTCTAAGTGCTCTTTTTAGGTTCTGTGATTAAACCATTTTCTGCCTGGCACATTGCCCAATAAAAATGGTTTTAAAATGTTGCATGAGAAGAAAATTCAAAGCTTTTCAGAGGGGTGTAGAACCAATGCCACAGCTGTGATGTCTGGAGCCATCTTGAGAAATCCAGATTTGTATCTCTGTGTGTGAAGGTGCGTTAGCATTTGTCTTTGTCTGCTCACAGTCAAGCAGAGTAGTGGATGCTGTGATTCATAGTGAAGGGTATAACTCAGTCATCTACAACCCACACCTGTACCTGGAAAAATTAAGACCATTATTCATGGAAGTTGTAACTCTGTTGGCAGCACAAGCCACTGAGCAGTTACATAAAATTGGATAATGTTCACTGCCCACGAGGTTATTTCACCTACTTTACGAGTGACATTGTTAAAATGTCCCAGCTAAAAGAAAATCTCTTTAAAAGTTGCCAAAATACTTTATGCAGGAAAATGTTTTCTTCACTTCCCTGGGGAACCAGCCCATTCTCTCTCTTGAAAGAGTGAAAGGCAATAAAACACTATTCTTATTATAATAAGTCTAATAAAACACTAAAATTCTACGTATCAAATCATAGACAATGCATCAGTGCAAGAAATTCTAGTATTTAAATTAATGCCTCAAGGGTTTTGCTCCCCTAAAAAAAACCCCAAAAATTGAAGGAAACTTCCAACATTTGTGGATGGCAACCCTGGAAAAATCTGACTCTCCCTAGCTGGTATACTTTTGTTTCCTGTGATGCTACTTCAAGGGAGGTTCTTGGCAATGCCAGTGTGCACACCATCACTGCAATGTTTATTACCCTTTACAGCTCCCTGGGAAGTCATTTTTAGTCCTACTCAGTTAAGGATGAGCAACATTGCAACTGCAGCACTTAGAGCTTACTGCTTCCAGCTTGACTGAACACGTCCCTGGGGCAGGATTCTAGTTTAGGTGAGCAACAGACATTATCATAAAAATATAAAATAACATGGAATCCTCTTATAATCTGTAATAGGAGACAACAGGTGGGTTCACCAGCTAGGTGGGAAGTAGAGAGCAATAAAAAAGTGTCACATAAGGAAGTAGTACAGCAGTTGTCTCACCACTGAGGAGCAATATAAAAGCGTTTTTATATATAAATCTTTTAAGCCAATCACTGTGATACTTTAGCCAGGTGGAGAAATAAGTGTAAAATCTGGAACCAGTTGAAATTGCTTTAAGGTAATCTTCCTCCTGGTATTTCAGTGTTTCCTTACAAATAAGCAGCCCATCCTCCAACAAGAGCGCATTCCTGTGGAGTTGGACAATCCCTATTAATGGGTACACTTTTAAGGGACCTGAAAGGCAGCAGCTGGTAGGGGTGGTGAGCAGAGTGAACTCTCTTACATATAAATAATCCTGGGATGAATTGTAACAAAAGAAATCCAGCAATATAATTTTCTTCCCCCTGCCAGAAACATCTGATATTAAATTTCTGAATCTGAAGCTTCAACCTTCCAGTAAATGGGTTGGACTGGGACTGTCACTGTGCTCTCCTTTTGTAGCCTGCTGCAATGATAATATTAATTCCAGATTTTCCACACAGTTCTTAAATTCTAGATGTGATGAGGAATCTGGAAATTAATTTTTGTTATGTGAAATGACTTTTGTAAACCATTCTGAGGTGCCGTGGCCTTGTGGAAACTAATTTTACTGAACCGTGATTCTCAGGAAATAGATTTGTGTACGTGACATCTCACAGACAGTACCATGGAGCATATTGAATATGTTTAGAAGGAGTTTAGAGGAAGTTATGTTTAGGAAGTTATGTTTAGAGCTGAGGGATCTTCTTTTCATCCTTCTTAAACCCAAACTTCTGTTAGTGAATACAAGAGTCAGTTACCTTTGATACAGGCGGTTGCTGAATATTTTGTAGTCAGGGTGAAGTACAAATAAAGCTTGTAACTTGTTACTCAGGAATGTAAAGTGTTTTGACTAAACAGAAGGAAAAGAAACACCTGAATATGGAGATAACTTGTTGTGTTTAGGGGGGATTTGTGTTGAAGGCAAGGTTAAATATGCTTATATTAATTAGTGTTACTATGACATAAAGCAAGTGAAATAAGGTCAAATTAAATGACTATACTATCCGTGTGTGTTGTGGAATTATATACACCACATATGGCTGAGCAAAGGAGAGTAAGGTAACTGCTGTGAAGATTTAAGTGGCATTTAACTGGCTAACGGGAGCTCTTGTAGCAGAAGTGATGCTGATACCTGTTCCTCAGCCTGTTTATGCTTCTCAGAGACAAGGAGTTAAGAAAGTTCTTTGGTTTTAGAGATTATTTTGAATTTAGGAATGAAGATGACCTGCCTGTATTGTGTCTTCTGTGTGCAAGCATTACCCTGCAACAGCTTTTTGAATACAGATGCTTAGAAGGTTGAATCTAACAGATACAATGACTGTCACAAACCCAGCAGGGAAGCAACAAATAGTTTAGAGATACTTTCAGAATTTAAATGTGAGAAGTTCAGTTTACCATAATCTTATTATTGTTACATTTTGATCTTTATAACAGCTTTAACATGGGAGAAAAGCTCAGTAGCTGGCAAGATCATGAGTCATTGACCATGGAGTCATTTTCAGATTTGTTGAAGCCATGATTTCATCCTCACCCTCTGAAAGAATGATGTGCAGTGAAGCAGTGGGTTGACCAGTGGGTCTGATCCGAGGCTGCCCCCTGCTCATGGATTCCTCTCTTTATCCAAATGAGGAATAACGTATCCCATCTCGGTCCACACGCAATCCATCGCAGCAAGTGTGACTGGCTGGTGCATCAGTATGTGGGGTTTGCCTCTACCACAGCCTCTTCCAATGATCTGGATTCTCCCACAGGATGTACCTTTGTCTTTCCAGTCTCTAAGCAATAATGGTGAGACAAACTCCTCTGTGCCAGCTCCCGCTGTTCCTTCGGCTGCCCGGCCCGAGTGCTGGGGCCCTTCTGTGCTGCTCAGCCGGAGCCCTCGCTGCCGCTCCAGAGCAGAGTATCCCACATTTCCCTGCCAGGTCTGCTGCCAGATGCTCGGAGAGCTCTGGTCAGTAGGGAGAATGACTTGGCCAGCTGCCTGTGTTTAGTTAACGGTGACAGAGTGTTTTCCTTTCTTGCCCACTGACCGTGGAAGACAAAACGAGTCCTGGTACTCAAACTGGTGCCCGCACTCAGTGGCAGTGCAGCAAGGAGGGTTCCTGCTGCCCTGAGCTGGCTGTTTTTGCCGAAAGGCTTATTGGCTCTTTCTGTGCCAGTCACTGGATCCTCTACAGCGAGTGCGGAGCTCGTCTGACTTTGAGCTTGCCCTTACACACTCACCACTCATCTAAGAGAATTTTCTCAGCACATTTGCCGATACAAACTGACACAGCAACCCAATTCCCCTTCCTCCTCCCCTCGGCAATGAGTGGTACCAAGATGGGTCCACCTTTGACCACCAAAGATAAAGGTATTTTTCAGAAAGCCAAAATCCAATTCTTGTTGAGGAAAACAGACAGAAAAGGCTGTGATCACTACTGTAATATCAGTCCAGTACAACATTGGCAAGCTTTGCATTTAATCAGCAACACCAAATGTCCAGCCATTCAGCTGGTATCAGCACTGGGGGTTTGGGGAGAGTTAGGAGCCGGGAGGTTTATTATGAGCAAGATGACTGGTTTCCAAAGAGGGCTGCTCATTATTCACATTGGGAAGGGATATCTACTGCAACTACAAATGAGCATAATTGGGACGAGTGCTCTGAGTAGAATAATGATGTTAGATCAGCAGATGGGAGAATGGAGCCAGGTACGTTTATCCAAGCCACTGTAGGGAATCAATATCATATTAATGAATGTAAACGAAGTAACACATTCTGGGGATCTCAAGTCTGACATTAAATAGGATGCAGATGGGAAGTGATTTAGTTTATCCCTCATTATGTTGTTAATTGTTGTTATTGTAGATAATTATGATGAACTTATCCTCACTGAGTCCAGGCAGACTACTCAGAGAATTGTGGATAAACAGTAATGGTATACAAACAATTTTATATTGCTTTAAAATGATGGTAAGTACTATAGTATCTATAGTTTTTTTGGCATTTACATGATCAAAAATGGAAATTTTCTGGAATATAATTTGTTGCAGGGAAATT
This sequence comes from Machaerirhynchus nigripectus, assembly GCA_013397975.1. Taxonomy (NCBI): domain Eukaryota; kingdom Metazoa; phylum Chordata; class Aves; order Passeriformes; family Dicruridae; genus Machaerirhynchus; species Machaerirhynchus nigripectus. The sequence continues at coordinate 752,323 of VZRQ01006824.1, forward strand.
GTCACCAGTGCAGCATGGGAACAGCTCATTGCCCACTGAGTATCATTTCATTCTCACCATCCAAACCCCAGGATCTGAACTCATTTCAGAACAAAGAAATATAATTATACATTTTTTATATTCATATTTCTGCTCAAGAAGGTTCTGCAGCATGACTTCTAAGTCTGCTCTTCTTAGGGAGAGGACAATTTCCGTATGGTCAAGAGCGCTCTGTGCCAGGACTCAGCAGCTGGGATCACCTTTTTCCAAAGGGCTTGGTTGCTGCTCATGTGCTGTTGATGCCTTAGGTTTTAACTTTTATATTTTTCAAATCCTATCTTGCCTAGTGTGTAACTGTGAAGTTTCTTGTAGCCTGCTGGCTGCTGTTCGCTTCTGCCAGATAGACACAACAAAGCCTCTCCGAGCTTGTTATTCAAGGACATTCATACTGTCCTAGGCTGAAAAGGTGTAAACTACGGCCTCTGGAGAGGTGGAGAAATTGAAGAAATTGCATCATTAGCTAAAGTTTTAATTGGTGAATTTATGCTGATATGCAAATGGACCAAACCTATAAAAGTGTGAAGAACTCGTGACTTGTGGTCCATCTTGGGGTCCCTTTTGAGAGTAGCCTCTGGCTCCCCAGGGCCTTTCAAATAAATACCTACCTTTGATCCCTTACTCCTGTCTAGTCTCTGATTCTAGGTAGCCACTCAAGACATCACTGTGGGAACCAGAATTTCACCCACTCTGACGCTTGTGACCACTGTTTTAAGGAGCTGTTCTTGCCGGACATTGAGAACTGTGGTAGTTGGCTGCTTGCGACCTGGCAGATATATGATTATTTTAATTATTGATATTATTTGCATCATGGCTCGCAGTTAAACCAACATTCACTTGCAGAATGCATTTAGGAGGAGTCTTTCTCCTGGTGTGCACGTGCTGCTTGTAGCCAAAATTCTCATGAGAGGAGGGACTCATAGCACCTTTGAACATGTGTGTTCCTTAAGCAAGTTGAAGCTGCCAAATTTACCTCAGCCTAAGGGATAAATGAAGCTGTGTTGAGCAAACAATTGCTTTGAATTTAAATCCATCATTTTCTCCTGGTTTTTTCCCATCTGATTTTCAGGAAACAGACATTTCAAGCATCTGAGCTGAGAAGAGCCACACAACTGAGGGAGAGCAGCTAATTCTTTTAGTGCAAGGAAACTATTTCATCTCAAATTGTATAGGAAATAGAAATCTTCCCCAGCGAAGCTTGCAACAGAGAGATCAGGAATGTAATAAACAGGGGAAAATGTCAGAGAGAAAAAGTATGGATGGCATGAGGAACGAGAAGCTTCACCCAGAGGTAACTTTGTGCTTTGATTACCTCTCTCACATCAGAGCTGCAGAATGACCCGAAAGGAGGCTGTGGTGAGGTGGGGGCTGGCCTTTGCTCCCAGGTAACAAGTGATTCTCAGTGTCATATCCTCACACAAGGAGTGAACAAATATTTGAATGTCACGGAGAGGGATTTGGAGCATTGCACTGCATCATCATGAGCTTGATTTTACTGCTGACGTGAACAGATCCCAAACTCTTTTTCAACAAGAAAATTATCAGAGTATTATTTTGAAATGCACAGTTTGCGTTTAAAGAGAAGCTGTTGACAGGACACAGGACACAGACCCTCTCCGTGGCCAAATTTGTGTATTCCCTACATTTGGCATGCACATTTCATTAATATCTCTGTGTAGCCTGCCTTGTTTATGGGACATCCAGGGACTTGATAGTTTATCATCTTCAGAAAACAGGTGTTTCAGCAGAAACATTCAAATGAGCTTGGGAAAATCTGCAAGGAAAAACCCACCTTTCACTTAGCTGAGGAATCAAAAGCATGTGGCTTATTTGTGATGTGTGTTTGAAAATGAGCTGAGGTGATATGCAAGAGAAGTACATCGAGCATCAAATGCCATCTTACGCTGAAAAGCTGCTATGCCAACCTTGAGGCTTTAAATACTCTGATTTTAAAAAAATTCTCAAGCATCATGATTTGTCTTCTAGGTAAATTAAGTATTTTCAGAGACTTGGAATGGGGTGGAAGTTCTCTGCTGAATAGCACTGATGTTCCTGCACAGGGATGCTCAGTAATGGTACCTGTCAGGCTGAAGGTGACTTTGGGAGAAAGGAGTAAAGGAGATGGAGGTGGTTTTCTGGCAGCTTCTTAGGTACGAAAAGAAAGATCGTATTCTGTTCAGGGTGAGAACTTTAGATAAATCAAGTCATCCATTAATTTCAGTGTAGAGGGAGTTCACATGTACAGGAAACTTATTTTAAGTTTCAAATAGTAAAAAAAAAATCAATAGAAGTAATAAAAAAGGTGGAGAGTGGACTGATTCTGAAATTTCTTATGCTAGGGAATCTAAAGCTTTTTGGTTGAAGAATCAGGAATTGTGCTCAGTCTCAGTCCTTAATTTTCTTCAAGGACTCTGTTTGATTCCTGCCTTTGCTTCCCCAAATAATCCATCCATTAATTTTAGATTAAAAAAAAACAACAAACCAAACTCCTTTTAAAGGAATTGTTCCAAGGGGAAGTCAAAGTAAAATATTTTTCCTTTTCTAATGTTTTTATTGATGGAAAAACATCTTCCAAAATTTATTCATTAGTCTTGGCCGCACAGCAGCTACATTTATCAAAAATATGAATACTTTACCAGAAGAAATGATTGGTATTAGAGTTGGTAGATTCATAAGAACTAGAGCAGAAAAGAGCTAAAGTGAAAAAGAGTAGAAACAAAACAGGGAGGTGCAAACCCGTCCTTTCTGCTGCCTTTGACTGTTTGGACTTTAAAGTTCTTGGAACGTTATTGCTGAAGATTGAACATAGACCTGGACCTGCAAATGATGTTGCAAAAGCATGGTGACAAATTTTAAAGGATTTTCAGCTCCATAACTGGAATCCTTACCATCATCTTGTAGAGCTTCTTTAAGGATTTGCTGTATCTACCAGTCAATAGGTATAAGGTGAAATTCAAAGTCAGTGGTTTGACTGATTCTTTACTGCTCTATCCCCTTGGTGGAGGGATATTCTCTCCTAGAGATGAGCTTCTGCAGTGCATACGAACAGATAAATTGCAGCTAGAAAGCTGAGAATGAAGAGACACAAAAAAACCATAGTCATCATAAATTAGTCAGTGCAACTGCCATTGAAATCCTTGTAATGATGCAAGGGATGTTATTTCCATGGCTTGCTGGAAGTTAGAAAATTTTTGGTCCTCAATCAAATCATCCTGTTGTTTTCTGGGCTTCTTTGGGGAAGAATACTGTCAACACAGACAGCACTATGGTTTGTCCTTGGGCTCTTATACTGGCCACATCTCTTCGTGTCTCCTGACAGGATCTAAAATCCCCCTTTGCCTGGAGGCCCCTCTGCTCTGCCATGCTGCAACCTGGCACTGCTCAGAGGACAAACCATGGCCATGTTTCTCTTGGCTCCATTTAGAAGGGTCAAAATTGCTTGGAAAGCAACAGAGTCACACTTCTGAAATGTCAAACTCTTGTACATGAACAGATTGTTTATTATATTACGCTCACTGGAGATTAAGAAGTCAAGGTCTGGATCATTTTAAAAGTGAACTGGGGCATCTGTTCCTACCTCTAGAAACATTTAGCAACCTGCACCTGAGTAGTGAAATGTTTTAAATGAGCATTTGGCTTTAAATTCAGAGACATACACTGGGTATGGCACAGTATACTCAGAGCTCCAATCATTCTCTGATGTGCTGCCACTTAGGAAGCAACAGAACACAAACCAACTGGATGAGCTTCCTGCAAAATTAACTGTACAGCCTTGGCATAGACTGTGCATGTAGGCATTTAGTCTGGAAACAACAGGAATGCACTCAACTGTATCCAGAGGTGTCAGCAGTTGGCAAAGCTCTTTGGGGAGGGGTGCTCAGTGCATTTCAGAGGATAACGAGGTTACGTGGTCAGGATCAGTGCAGGGCCCTTCCTTAGAATCTTGCTCATCACCTTCCCTCTCACAGGCCTTGTGCTTCTTTTCCTTCCCAAAACTTATGGCCAATCAAAGACACTGTAAATACCCAGAGGGAAATCTGTCCCACAGCTTTTCTGTAGCAGCTTTTGCATATTTCATGTGATATCTAATCGGTAAATATTTACAAGTCTTTTGAATATTTGACATGATGGTTATTTAACAATTTCATTTCAAATCTTGCATGAAATATTTCTGCTTTTTGTCCCCCTCCTTTCTCTCAGCTTTGTTTTCTTTCTACAATAATTTTTACTTGGGGGAGTGTTCTGTTCATATTTACAGAATTACCTCTCCATTTTTTTTCTGCTGCCTCTTTTCAAAATGCTAATCTAAGCAATGCAATATTTCTCTCCTTGATATATGTGTATGTGTGATGTAGATTAAATACAAAGAGCCAAGAGCTCAAGGAAACATAAAAAGAGGCTCTGTGCAATGAGCCTACAGCTTTCATTTGCACAGCAAATTTAATTCTACCCAGAAATGTCAGATAGGTTCCTGGTCTTAGTTTTTCTCATTTCACTTTTTACTCAAACTCCATCCCTCTGACCTGAAACAGCTCTTTTCTGAAAAAATCTGGTTGGTTTTGAACAGATGTGGAGACATGACAGAGTTCATTTAGAACATAATCAACAGATAATAATAGGGTACTTGGAGAAATTGCAGTGAATGACAAGTACCATCAGCCTTTTCAAAACAGCAAAATTAGAAATTTTTAACTCCACATGTACAACAGTGTTAGAAGAAGCAGGAAATGACTAATTTGGAATCCTTTTATTACATCCTCGTTTTTAAAAAATGATATTGTAACATTCTCGGGCATTATCCTGATCCTTCCCTGCTCACTGCCTCTACTGGAAATAAAATTTTGTTCCATGAGTTGTTTGAAACAGACTGGCTCTCTTGCCTACTTACTTATATTCCTCATCTTCCTCCCTGAGGCTTGACAGCAGTCAGCCTGTCAGGATGAGGCCCCAGCATCTCCCATGTGTGATTTGCAGTTTTCATTACTGTAAAAATCCATCTGGTTTATGAACCTCATAATCCTCAGACTTCTATAATATGGCACCTGATTGGGGTGCTTGGGAAGGTTCGGGTTACTGTCACTGCCTGTGTCTGTTTTTGCTGCCCTGGCAGGAGGACTGAGCTGGGTTTTGTGTCTCCAGCCCTCGTTTCTTGTTGTGGTACAAGTCTGACCCCAGCTGCCGCCCACCGCCCGTCCAGGCTTGCAGCCAGCATGGTTCTCCACAAAACTTATTTAGACAGAAGGGCCATGAAGTGCCTGGTTTAGGGGCCGAACCTCACTGGCAGGGCAGTGGTGAAGTGGGGACTGTCCCTTTGCACCCCAAGACACAGTGGAGTCATGGGAGTCCTCAGGGCTATGATCTCCAAAAACCTCGGTGGAACAGAGAATCACAGAATCACGGAGTACTCTGAGGTGCAAGGTACCCACATGGATCATCAAAGTCCAGCTCCTGGCCCTGCACAGAACAGCCCCAAAAATCCCACCATGTTCCTTTGAGAGCATTGTACAAACACTCCTTTAGCTCTGTCAGACTGGTGCTGTGACCACTGCCCTCGGGACCCTGTTCCAGTGCCCAAGCACCCTCTGGGTGAAGGACCTTTTTCTAATATCCAACCTAAATCTCTCCTGACACAACTTCAGGCCATTCCCTCAGGTCCTGTAACTGGTCACCAGTGTCTGGAAGTATCTGGAAATGCGTCCTTGTTCGCCTACACCTCTTCCTCCCACCCCCCACTAATCTTTGCCCTGGGGTGCGGCCTTCCATCCGCTGTCCCAGCGCTGCTTCCTGCAGGAAAAGCAGGGTCTTGGGTGCTTTCAAATATGTGAAATACAGGCAAATGTGTGAAATACACAGTCCTGGCACAAACACCGATAGAGCTTGGATTCTGCTTGTGAATAAATCTTCTTGGCTTCTTTGGGATTTTTCCCGTGCGTCAGAACTCGCAATTCAGGATTTTAGATGCAGGTACACAATTTCTGCTTGCGTCACCAGAACTGTGCTTTGCAAGCCAGGATCAGGAGAAGCTTGGCTGTCAGACCTCTGTTAATCTCAGTTTTCAGGTGAAGAATAATGTGTGCTTGAGAGAAATACACTGACATGAGGAGAGTCATCGAGTGTGTTCTCACCATCAGGGTGATCAGGATTTTCTGTGATGACTTTGAGCATAAAGGAAGCCAGAACAAAGATGACAAATGGTTTTGTAAAAGGGATCATCAGAAGGCACAGGAGGTTCAGTGATCTTTTAGACTTGTTTTAACAGATGAGCAGTCTCCTGAGGGATGTAATCTGCTCTCCTGCCTGGCTGCAGAATTGCTGAAAGGCAGCTTATTTATTTTATTTTATTTTATTTTATTTTATTTCATTTCATTTCTTTTTATTTTTTTTTTTATTTTATTTTATTCTTTCTACAGCCTGTATCTTGAGTAGGGTGTATGGCTGCTTGTGTCTACTTAAAAATCAGAGTAAAAAAATTTGAATGGGGAGATCATCCATAGTCTTTACAAATGTACAGAACCAGTAAAAACATTAGGCTTGGAGATGTGAATAAAGTTGGGTCTTGACAGAGTTTGCCAGCTGGGAACCTGCCATTTGCAGGTGCTTTGAAAGCACTTTCTTAGTTGCTACTAAATCTCTTCCCTTAAAGAAAGGAGAAGAGGGAAAATAATCTAGTCTAATACAAATTAGTTGTGCAGACGATGTGAAAGTGGTGATGAGAATTTCCTAAAATGTGCTTGTTAAGAGATAAGCTTGTGAACTTTGCAAACAGTACCTAGAGAATGGTATTAAAGCTCAGCAGAGTTCTCACTCTTGTTTTTCCTAAAACTGCTGGGCTAATTAAGCATCTCCGTTACCTGTGGCAGCAAGGCATTTCATTCCCACCCTACGTGTATTTTCAGATCTATCTATATTTACTATCCTTCACTCTTTCGGTAGTTACTTTGAGGCTGACATTTTTGTTTGGCCATCTATTCTCTCAGTGAAGAGGGAACCTTTCTGTTTATTGAAATTCATCTTGGTGTGGGGAAGATTAAAGCACGGAATTGATTTGAGAGGAGCGCTTTGAAGCCATTAAGTACAATCTGTCTTTCCTTTACATTTCAGACCTTACCTCACCCTGTATTTGAAAATATTTACTCCACAAATCCTATCTATCTCCACACAATGCTCAGGTACTAGATTTAGATGTAAATGGACCATCATTTTCTGCCCGAGATGTATGGACATCTTAAATCTCAGTGCTCTAATTTGGCACATTTATGGAAGTCTTGGTGCCCCAGCTTCTGCAGTGGTGCATTCACCCAGATAAAGATCTGCTTGTTGGACTCTTACATCTCCTCTTAATGAAGATTTGAAGTTCTTGCTCCTCTCCATTAACAACACAATTAGAACATCTGGTCTGATTACAGCACTGAAGGACAAAAGAGGAACTCAGATTTAAACCTTTTTGATAGATAGGAGGATGTAAGCATACAAGCTTCACCTTGCAGAAGGTCTCAGCAGTAAAATCCCTGCTATTCCCCAGCTGTCTTCAGCCCCTTCTCCTAAACACAGAGCAGAAATGGCCTCTTCCCTTTCCTGTGAGAATGCCCCACTTCCAGCCCTGAGGGGCTTTCTGGTTCCCTGTGATTATTCAATTATTCTGTGCTCTTCCCAGCATGGAAAGCAAAGTTGGGACACACACACTCATGCACAGTAGAAGTGACCTCAAACCTATGATGAAGTCATTAAACCAACTGAGTTAAAAAATTCATTTTCATCTCAGTTCTGAAGGGGAAAAACTGACCAAAGAAGTTAAGCCACCTCTAATAACAACATATTTTAGACAGTGCTGTTCTACCTAATTAATGAATATTTGCACGGTGCTTTGAGATCTTTGTCTAACAAGGAAGGCTAATATGTTGCTATGAGTAAGTGATAGAATTGATAATTTAGAAAACACAGAAGCACAAAGCCAGGCCATCCTTATCATTTCAACAAAGCCAGGTTTAACGATCTTCTTTTGGCTGCTGGCTTAATTAGATAAGGTACTGAATTTAATTAACTCATCAAACCTAATTTGAAAAGATCTCTCAAATCAGTAAGAACTTTTCTTATGCCTATTATTTCTATTTGTTGCATTGAGCCTTTAATACCACCATTTTGCTATGATATTAATGGGAGCCTTAATTGTGTTCTAATTTACGTTTACTCGGTGGCACTTTCCTCGTTTTTTAAGTGTCAGCATGTGAAAATCAATCACAATTTAATTAAAGGCAGGGAAATTGCTCTTCCAGTCCTCTGTCAAGTCAGCTATAGGCTACCTCTTTTCCCATAAATGCCATTTGGGTTTGCAAAGTGAAATTATTTCACAGGAAGTCACGTTGAGTTTCTGAAGTCGCATTTCTTGGAGAGGTGTTATGACAATGATTGCCTGAATGCTCTTTTGGGAATGTTTAACTAAGGTTTGAGGCTGAAGTTGGTATTACAACTATATAATTTATTTGAACACATCTGTGTGTGATGCTCCAGCTTGTCGTACCAGTCTGAAACTTCTTGAAAGTTATTAAAGAAAGAATTACTAGGAAAGACCCTAAACTGAAAAATTTGCTGTATATTTTAACCAGTTAGCAGGACCTTTTTTTTGGCCATATTTTTACATAGAGATATGTCACACAGAGAAGAAAGATCAACTGATTGCTTAAAATCAAAATTTCCCTAGAAATTATTTACTTGTTCTGTAAAACTTGTTCTATTGTCATGCAAACTATGCTGATGATAGAGACATTGCTAATTAAGTCTGGAGGAATTCCTGTACTTTCATGAAAAGCCATCAACATGCTGTGTGAAATCAAATGCTTTCTTACTCTTCCAGGCAGTAGTTTTGCACACATAACCTCGCTCACAATTCCTGTCTCTTCTTTTTTCATTTGCCTGTTTGCAGCACAGCTTTCCAGTGCACAATTGAATACCCTTTGTTTCCTGTTTTCCCTCAGAACGACTATCGGAAGTTATCTATGCAATGCAAGGACTTTGTCGTGGGGGTGCTGGACCTGTGCAGAGACACTGAAGAAGTGGAGGCTATTCTGAATGGAGATGTGAACATCCAGCTGTGCCCTGAGCACCACCGGCCAAGTCTGAGCAGGATTAAACTTGCTATTAAATATGAGGTCAAAAAGGTAAGAGTCAGACCACTCTCAACCTTTTTTATTACTCCTATTGATTTTCTTTACTGTTTGAAACTTAAAATAAGTTTCCTGTACATGTGAACTCCCTTTGGGTCCCTGGTGAATATGTCATCACATTTAATCATGCTTCCTTGATGTCACCTGAAAAATAAACAAAAGATAAAAAATAAACAAAAGCTCAGTGGGACCAGGACTACCCCTAGAATTTTGGCAACTTGTGGCTTGGTTTGCATTTTCTCACATCCTTTAGTATGGAGAAGGTTATTTGCAAAGTGAAAAATAAATTCTTCTAAAAGTATTTAAAACAATGATTCAGCCTTACAGAAATGTGCTGTGTGAATGGAAAACGTTATTCTGGCAAATTCTAGGCCTGGGTGGTCCCGATTAATTGCTCCTACAATATGCATTGATGGAAACTGGGTTCCTGCTACGGGACTCAAAGAGCATTCCAAATTTTCAAGCTAGCATCTGCTCTCTCTTTCCCCTCCCAAACCCACCACCTGCTTCATTTTGCCTCTTGACTGTGCTGCTGTGTTGGCTGGAGAAGGTCTTTTCCTGTTATGAAAGCTATTAATTAAAGAGAACCTTAAAACATATTTGAAATTAAATGCTTTCACGCAGGAACATGTAGTATGGAGCCAAATATTTTCTCCTAGGATGTTGTGTCTCTGCTTTGTTCCATCACCAAAACCAAGCTGAGCATCCCAGTTCACTCTTAGTCAGATGTTCAACAAGCTGGGTCAAGTTTAGTTATTGAAGCTGTTGCTTTGGTTACAAGAGGCCAAACTTGCTCTGGTGTTGTTTCAGAAAATGAACTAATCTAAAAGACAGATAGTACCTCATCCAGGAACAGTGATTGATCCAGTGATCCATGGCCTGAGAATCATCAGTCACAGAATGACGGGACATTCTGAGCTGCAAGGGACCTTGGTCAGAACCTTGAGCCTTTTCAGTGTGTGAATTCTCCTGCGCTACTTTGCTCACTTATCCTTCTAAATATTTGTGTCACCCTTTTGATACCAAGACCACGAGCTGGAGCTGCTGTGCTGCTCTGAGCACTTCCATCCTGGCTTAGCTGGTTCCAGAGGGACATTCCCCCATTTCTGGCCCTGTCTGTATGTGCAGCCTTTCACACTGCATGACCACTGACCTAAAGCACCCGTGGTAGGTCATGTACAGTTAATCTTTTCATGTATAAATATCTTCCTAAGCCCAGGAAAGCTGAGCAACCTTTCTGGATCACAGCAACTTGTTGCACACTGATAATAACTGTTAAACTAATTGCAGGATATGACCATGAGCATTCAGCAGTCTGGTGCTGACTCTCAGGCCAGCACTTTTCAGCACACTCTTTTCAGCAGCCGGTGTGTGTCTATGTGTAAGATGAGTATTTAACTGCTAACTCGAAAACACAGTAGTTCATTCTGTGGGAGACAGAGACACACTCAGATAAATGGCCTTGGGGTTTGGCAGTGACATGGTAATAGACTGATACTGGTCGCACTTGCTGAACAAAGGCATTGTGTTATGATAACAGTAACTATTTCCTTAAGAGCCAATGCATTTCAGGTGCAAGCTTTTTATTCAGTTGAGAGATATTTATGTTTATGTGTACAAATCCTGTACTTTGAGATCCATTTTCATTTTAAGGAAATCCTATAATAGAGAGAGGTGAGAGGGAGGGTGAAGTATTATGCTTATTTAATAAACCAGTTCTTGGACAGATTCCGTAACTTTCAAGTCACTTTTTGAAAGCTAATGGCTCATCATGACTAGACTGTGTCCGGTCCTGGCCTCCTCAGTACAAGAGAGATGTGCAGCTCCTGTAGAGGGTCCAGCAGAGGACAGAAAAGATAAACAGGGGACAGGAGCATCTCTCTTATGAGGAAAGGCTGAGGGAGCTGGGCCTGTTCAGACGTGAGAAGAGAGAGCTGAGAGGAGACCCCATCAGTGGCTGTCAGTGTCTGCAGGGAGGGTGCCGACAGGATGGACCAGGCTCTGCTCAGTGCTCCAGGCAACGAGACAGGAGGCATCGGACAGAAACTGATGCCCAGCAAGTTCCACCTGGATATTAGAAGAATTTCTTTACTGTTCATGTGACCAAGCACTGGAACAGGCTGCCCAGAGAATGTGGCATCTCCCTCCCTGGGGATATTCAAGAACTGTCCAAACATTACCCTGTGCCATGTGCTCTGGGATGACCCTGCTTGCACAGGAGTTTTATACAAGACAACTTTAGGGACTTCAGAATGGTCTCACAAAAAAGACCCAAAAAAAAGGTGTTAGAGGTTATGAGTTATTTTTTTCATTAAGTTCATATCCAGACTAAATATTTGCACGCCTATGTGAAATTTCAAGAAATACTTAATATTTAAAAATCTATTTCTACGATTAGCTTCTTAATTCACATTTCCATATTAACACTCAGTGCCTCCAATAGGCTTTCTTTGATAAAAATTGCAGAGAACAATGAAACACATTGAAAATTATCATTTAATATCCATTATTTTACTTTTACAGCTGCTGATGCAGCCTGTATTTCATGACACTTTTATTTCCAGAGTCTGGGAAAGATGTCAAGGACTCCCATCCTCCGACAGAAGAGCAATTGTATCTGCAGAGTTTCATCAGGCCTTTGCCCAATCTTTTAAAATCTTCCCTGTTCTTTTAAATTTCTTTGTTACTTCACTGTCCTCACACAGTGCAGGTACTGCAGCCACAGTGTTTAAGGAAAATCTTGTGTTCACATCAGGGCTGAAGCCTTCACACCTCCCCTGCTCAGTAACCTGCAACTGGTACCTACAGCAGGTTTTTGTCCATGCCCTAAATGATCTGTCTCTGCATTTTTCCTTCTGTGCTTCCAGTGAAAGTCCCCTGTTACCTCATTCATTTTCAGCTTCAGAAAAGCAATTCTCTGATCAAGTGAAAGGACACAGTTTTATTGATCACTATATTTTTTCCTAATTTACAAAATTTGAGATGAATCTTGTAAAGTCATTCAAGAAAGCATCAAAAATTACAGCCTTCACTCGTTGGTCTCTTTTTTCCGTTCCTTCTGCAAAACATGCTCCTAACACATATGAGATGATGGTGAGAAGCTTAAGGCTCTAATTAAAGGGCTTTCTATAAACGGTATTTGAATAATTAAGAAACTCTGCTTTTACACTTTTTGCAGCAAGGAGAAACCCAAAATTACAGTAGTTTACAAATTTGTCTATAAAAATGCTGTATTGCTATTATTCTTGAAACTTTTTGAAAGAACTAAATAATCTGTACCCCAGGATTCTTGGAAAAAATTCACTCAAATGTCCTCTGCTCAAGTTTTCCAGAGGCATTTTTCTGTTTAGATCAGCTGGCTTAAGGATTCCTTGAAAATTATTGCAATGGGAACAGTTTGTCAAGAGCAAAACCAACTACTTTCAAACACTTAAGCATTTACCAAGTCCTGGATTCTTTCCAAGAACTGAACTTTTAGCCCGTGTTATGGGATGGCTGCAAATTTACCACTGCCTCCCCTGGTTTATTTGGTGGTGCTTTGCACTTGCACACTTCAGCCAAGAGGAGATTTCTTGCTCTTCCAGCCGTGCAGGGTCCGTGGCACAGCGAGGAGGAGGGCTGGGTGCAGGGAGAGCAGCCAAGCACGCTGACAATGCTGCAGCCAGGCTGTTCAGGGGTTAACTTGGGCACTGGAGCAGAGGCTGGGAACTCTCCTGGTGGGAGCAAACTGTGGTGGAGCCCAGCAGCTGCTCATGGAAGTGGCAAAATAAAAGCAGCACTAAGGTGGAACAGGTGGTTTTGGTGGATTATAACCAAAAGTGGCTTGAGTTGCTGAGTGGAAGTTCTGATCCCAAGGACCATGAGCTCTGTGGGCCACAGATACCTTCAGCTGCCTCTCATGCAGGTTTGCAACATCTGAAAGCTTACTGTGCTCCTGACTGAAACTTTTATAGTAATGTTTTTTTCTTTTCTTGAAACATTCAAACAAATTTGTTTTCACCCAGGTACTTGAAATGTAAGGGTAGCACACATTTTGTGTGTGAACTCACTCTTAATTAAGCCAGAATATGATTTCTACTTTTGAGAAGCAGAGGCAGAGGTTGGAACTACCTTTGGACAGCCAGTGACAAGAAAATTAAAGTTTTGATGTCTCACAAGAAAACTATTTTGCTGCTGCGTATCAGCTGCACAGATGCTTTCATATTTTATATTCTCATTTTAGTGTGTACCAATACAATCCTTTCTTGTCTCTCTTTAATGCTGGCAGAGGACTTGTGTGTCAACATTTACCTTTAGGTGTAAAGCAGTTGCTTCTCTGTAGGTGTAAAGCTGTTGCTCCTCTGTGGGAGTTGACATTCATTTTTCTTCTTTCCCAATGGCAGAATTATCACTGCTCTATTCTTTTAATTGCAAATGTTGAGTGCCCACCTCTGTCTTCTCAGCAGCTCTGTTCATAACCACCACAAAGCCAGAGCACCTTTCTCTTTCACGAGTTTTAATTTAATTAACAGTAAGACACACAAATCGGGTTGGAAAAAAAAAATAAGAATTAAACAGAACACCAGATGGCTGTGTAAATCCTATTTAAGAGAGAGCTGGAACAGGAACTTTTTTCATAACTATATTATTAATAATTAACATATGGAGGATGCTCTGAACAGAATACTCATGGCTGCATTAGATTATAACTTTTCATTGCGTTGGTCACACGACTCAGATACTCGAGGGGATAAGAATTCCCAGCTCTCATTAACTGCTGCAACAGCCTGAGTGGGAGCTGGAGAAGGTAAGTCCCTGAATGGGCAAGAGAACCAGCCCTGCCTGTGCTGAGAGAGAGTCCTGCCCCCCAAAACGTGCAGTAATAGACACTGCCCCAGACACAGGCTGGGGCACAGCTCCTGTAGAGCATCCTTAGGAAGGTTCCCTGGGAAAGCTTGGGTTTTGCACGGGAACCAGGGGAAAATAAGGCAGAGAACAGAGGGCACGAGGAACGCAGAACTGGCGAGAAATTCTGGCACTTCTCCCCTTGGAGAGCAAGGCGTGCATCTGTGCCACGTGCCACGGTGAGTGACACCCGTGTGCCCTCAACCTGCAGAATCCTGCGGGGAGAGCCCCGGGGAGCTGCTGCTGCAGGGAAAGGGGAGGGGGCACGCTGGGGCACTGCCCGCAGCCTGCACACCAGCCTGAACACCAGTGGGAAACTACATTTTGGTGACACAAACGAAATTATTCGGATCCACAGCTTCAGTTTAGGAATTTCTCATAGGATGAATGTCAATCAGTGCCCCAGTCGCTGTAACATGCACAGATATGGCTTGGAACAGGACAGGGCTGTGTTCTACCATCTAATGAGAAGCCTCAAGGAGGAGAACTCCTCAATCAAAAGGCCTTTCAGGAAGCTGTATTTTTCTTTCTGCAATCCCTCGTTAATTTTTTTTTCCACTTTTTAGTTTCAGGAATATTTAACTGAGGTCTTGCGAAGTCATTGATGGCTTGGACAGTGGTGGTGGGAAGAAAAGTATCTCTTATTTCCCTCATGGGAGAGCCAGTGAATGCTGTAAAATGTAATTTAATATCTAAGTGAACAGTAGAAACACTGTGGTCATTCTGGACTCTAAATCTTATCCGTGTAATTTTTCTTTTTACATTTTTAATTGCATGTTGCAGATGTTTTGACAGAGATTGGAAAGGGAAGGAGTTACTTCCCTTCCCCACAGAATGCATTTCTATATCTGAGTATTTCATTAGCAAGGTTCCTTCCTCCCACTAAAATCTGTGACTCTGATTATTTCCTTTTTCCCAGATGTTTTAATTTCTTTTCTTTTCCTTGACAAATCTCATTTTGTTATTTCCTGCCCATACATCCATCCTCTTAAGGTTTCAATGAATCATTTCTCCATCCTGAATATTGTTTGCAATATTCCCAATTTACTGTAATATGCAGACTAAATTATTTTCATTTGCAAAGTGTCACAGGGTCTTAAATGTCCATCCAGACACTGACAAGTGAGCAGAGGAACACGTCAAAATCACTGCGTGGATGTACATCACATATGAAAGGACTTAAAATTACCTTTATTAATAATAAAATTCCCTTAGAAAAGAGCAATTAATATGGTTTGCTACAAACCTGACCTTAGGTGACTTCGATTTTGACTTTGCCTATTTCCTCATAGGCAACAGACCTGTAAAGGTGTGTTTGGGATGAAAAATCAGACGTGGATGAATAGAACCCTTAAAATAAATATAAATAAATCAGTATTTCAGGTTACTGAGGGTCTTTTCCCAAGTGATATTTACATGTGGATCTGCCTGGATACTGTGCAGGGTGAGGCTCTCCTGTGTGAGCTTCCTGTCACACACCTGTCCATGTCTGCATTTGAGCATATTTTTGGGACTCCATACCTGATGGAGGGAGGAGTCTCGTGCTATGGGTGAGTCTGTCTCCCCACCAGCCCTGCTGGGAATAAACCCATCGACACTGGAGGCACCTGAGCTCGAGCACCAGCCCGGTTTCTTCGCCATGTGGCCAAGGGAAAATGGTTCCTGGCTGTCCTGGGGGAGGAAGAGGCTATGGAGTTTTAAATCTCCCCTTCTGTGCCCTCTGTGGCTGTTTTTTTAGATACCAAAGGGACATTGTTTTTTGGTAGTTTTTTACTGTGTCATGTTTTCAGATGAATAATTCAATAATAAGGATTTTCAAGTGGTTTTGATTTTGCACAAGTATGAAAATCCTGGAATGTTAAAGGCTGGGACTTGCAATTCAGTTTCTTGTTTTCAGATAAATAATTCTAAGATTTATTCATATATGCAAAAATAGGAGGAATCAGACAGTAACAATAAATCTCCTCAGTAAACATGCAGCCCACTAGAACAAGAAACTGAAGTTTTCCAAAGAGCCAACCACCTTATTCCTTACCCTAGAGAAGAATGCTGAGCCCAAAAAAGCCCTATCTTTGTCTCGGAAAAGTCAAATTATAAAGAAACTGAAGGTAAAACTAGGTTTAAACTGAACCAAAGAATTTGTGTGACCTCTACATTTTCTGGTACATACATCAAATATATCAGACTTACCTTTTCATTTCGTATGGTACAAAATTAACAGGAGAACAACAGAAGTCCCTTCCACTATGATTATTAATTTTGCCTTTCCAGTCAGCACTGAAAAGCATTAATGTCAATGGGAAAATTGCATTTGCAATGGTCTTGGCAGTTTTATTTGCCCCATTATTTTTGTTTCCTATTAGACTAATTTGTTTTTATTGGGTTTTAAGCTGTGCCTGTTTAAAGCCTGTTTCCAGCCACGTTGCTCATCCCACCAGGATCGTGCCATGGCCTTTACAAGGCTGAGCCACACGGGGGCTTTGGGACAGTCCCACAAGCTGGGATGATCGCTGCCCGGGTTCTGTCCCTTGCTGCCTTTGCTAAGTGAGATCCCAGCCCTGGTAATGCACTCACTGATTTAGCAGGGAGCAGATCTACCCCAAACACTCTTGTTTTTATACAGCACAAGAGTCACAGGAAGGAGATGTGCTTGTAAGTTGGAGCTATGTGAAGGTTTTAGCTGTTCAAAATCCTAATTTTGTACTGGATAACTCAGCTCAACCAGCAAGTGGATCCAGATACTGGATTTCAATAAAACTGGGAAATGTGTGAGTATCCTGGGATTTGATGTGGGTATTTGCCCTCTGTCAAATGGCTCTAGTAAGAAAAATATTTTAGTTCAGAAGGAAACAATGTGAAAGGTTTTGTGAAAGGGGCAATTTATTACTAAAACAGTACTAAATACTTGTGGGCTTATGCCTTAAAAGTAACTCAGAGACTGAAGTTGCACAATTAGCTGGGGTTTTTTTTCCTGATGATTCTGGCTCATCTGGGCCCTGCTTACAAATACAAACCTTTTCCCTTTGCTACAGGTTTAAAAACGCTGAAGTTAGACTCCAGGTAGCAGGTCTGAATATTCACCAAGCCTGTCACAAAACTCATCTGCAGGATGAGCAAGAACCTCATGAATATTTGTGTGATGCCATTAGAGAGGCAAATGAACCCCAGGGACAGAGGGACAGACGGAGGGAGAGCTGCAGCAGTCCTCAGGGTGGGGACATTTCCTTGTTCTCTGCGTGTCTGCAGCAACATCTCAGAGGACCTTTTTGTGTTTCCTCAGAGGACATAGTGTTTGCTTTTGTGCCGTGCTCAAATCCCATTGAAATGAATCTTGATCAGTTGAATTTTCTTTCCTCCGTGAAAATCTTGCTTTTGCATCTGGACAAAGGAATTTGGACCTGCTTTTACTCTCTCTTGTAAGGTTGGTCTGGTGCAAGGTGTTTTTAAAACTGGGCCTGTGGCCATGGATAGAATTTAACTATAACTTGAGCAAGTCTCTTTTGTGAAAAGGTCCTGGTGTCACAGCATGGGTCTTTGGAATGGAACTTGTTATTTTTAATTCATTAACAGTAGGGCAGGTAGTTTTTTATTTCTTTCTTAAACTTACTGCAGTTTTACTTGCCTCTCTTGCAGCCACAACAGCAAAGAGTGAACCAAATTCCAGCCATATTTACCCTCTGACAACTCCAGCTGTCAGAATTTAACAGCACAAGCATTTGCTAAAGACAAATTTTTTTTGCACTCCAGAGCATGAAATAAACCCATAATATCATATGGAATACCCCATCTGCTTCTGCTAAGGTCTCAGAGTAGTTTCTACAAAGCAAAGGGCTCTTTGTTCACTTGGAGGTTCACAGAGCTGAGTACAACGTGGAGATAAGGAAAGGCCTCTGTTTCTGCTGGTCTTTCCCAGCACTGTGTGTTCTCCAGGAAACTTCAGTAATTCCCACTGAGCTCTGTCGTCTTCTGCTCTGCATCAGGTGAAATGACTCTGCAATGGGTCTTTTACTGGATAAAAAAAAAATATTTTGACACATCTTCCACCTTTTTTTCCACCCCCAAAAATGTATGTTTAAGTTCAAGAAAAGTATTTTATTCAGTATAAATGCAGACCCTTCATTTAGGCTTCAAGTCTTAAAAATGCTCAAAATATCAAAAGAATCTTCAAAAGGGAAAAGTGTTATAAAAGCAAAGAAATTATGTTTTGTTTTAATACATTCATAGATTTTTTTCCCCTGTCATTTGCATGTGGGCATATCTATACCCCTCAATTCATCTGATCCTCTTTGGTGAGATGGCAGTGTATTTTTCATCCTTCAGGGGAAGAGCAGTAATATCCTGCTTTGACCTTTCCCTGAGTTTTTTCCACCCTTGTTTGCTGATACTCCCACAGCCTTCAGCAACCTGCTGCAAAAGGATGATTTCATTTCTCCTTTGGTGAAGGCTTCGCTGGGAGAAACACGGCACTGCCTGTGCAGCAAGCCCAGCTTCCCTCCCTCCCTGCCTCTGGTTTTGCTCAAGCACAGCAAAGCTGCCAAGGAAACCCCAATTCACCTTCCAGACCAGCACTGGCTCTGGTCCTGCTGGGAACACAAGCACGGCAAGCTCAGCCCAGGTTGTGTTTGTCTGTGAGGTGTCAGGAAATCTTCATGACAATTCTGATGTACTTTTAACTTTCCAGAGCACAAAATGTGTGGGGTTCAGACCCCACCTGGTTTTTCCAGTGTGTGGATCCCTGCAGGGGCACTGCTGCTCTGTTCCTGGCAACACAGAATCACACCATGGTTTGGGTTGGAAGGGACCTTAAAGATCACCCAGGTCCAACCCTCCTGCCATGGGCAGGGACGCTGGCAAAATGGGAAAAGCCATGTATGCAACCCATTTGCTGCCCCCTTCTTTTCCACTTGTAATTCAGAGACACGAGGTGACAATTGAAACCCTTTGGATGACTCATTTGAGTCAGCATTTTCCCTCAGATCTCTGGCATTTGAAGCATTACACACCCAGGCCAGGGTTCCTGTGAGCAGGTGCTGCAGCCTAAAGTGTGTTAATAAATGTAGGTTTGCAAAGCAAAGAGCTACATCAAAAGATAAATGCTTAATAATGAACCCAGAAAGGTTGTTCCAAGGACATGAATGCAGCTACACGATGGAAAGAGAAATTGCTCATCCCTGCCCCTGCCAGTGTCTCTTGACATCCCCGGTGTTCTCCTGAAAGTCTATTTATGCAGCTCCTTTCCAGCTCACACTCAGTGATTAAACACACCGAGGTTTGCCATAAGGCTGACAGGGAAGGGACAAGCTGAGAGGACACGACAGGAGCACCTCAGGACTTTACAGTCACAGGTTCATGTTGTTAGTACTGATACGCAGGGTTTTAAACTGCTTTCACTGCTTCACTGATGAGTTTTTCCTTCCTACCACAGCCCCTGGCTATTCAGTGTAGGGTACATTTAAAAAGTGAGATGATCCTGTCTGAGTGGTTAATTCTTTTGCCTCAGTGGTAGATTTCTGTACTTTTAAGGGAAATAGAATTATTTCAGTAAAAAAAGAGATACTAGTTTCTTTCTGCACAATTAATTCCAATCATCTGAGGCTGACCTCTGTCTTTTAGCTGTCTTGCCGTAAGTTTCCTTATTTCTGCTGACACCATTTTTCTGTCCAAGGTAGAGATTTTCTCCTCTCCTCTCCTCTCCTCTCCTCTCCTCCCCTCCCCTCCCCTC